>JAUJYS010000050.1:0-36182 GCA_033995665.1 Melogona broelemanni | reverse complement strand
ACGTCTTCGACGAAACATCGTTCGACGAAACATCATTCGACGAAACATCATTCGACGAAACATCATTCGACGAAACGCACGGCTCCGATTTACTTCGGGCAGACATGGCAGAATGAACACCAAAACGGTATATTTTTACAATTATCGCTTATCAGGTGAATATTTTGCCCATTCGTATTAGGCGCAACGTTCAATAATTGATGCCAATCAAAATACGTGGGTTGGTCGTTCAGACGAAACGACAACTACGCCACAGCGAAGATTGGGTGGGCCTTGTCCGGGGCAAAGAAGAGGTTCCCCCCCCCTGTTTAATGATAATTATTAAGCAGGTAATTTGTAGCTACACGGCGAACCAGTTTTTCCTGCTTCCAAAAGTGCGCGTGCTTGCCGCATGTTTGTCCACTCTGGTGCATTATAAAGTACCTTAACAACTTCCGGTTAATGGTGTGTGTCCCCTTCACTTAATATTCATAACTTAAAGTTCATACTGCATGTTCAATTTCAAATAGATAGTTAAGCGTTTCTGTAATCAAAAGCGAATAAGCTAATTTTTTCCCCGCCAAGTTGCAATCAACCTCCTGCCACATAAAAATTCAACTTTAATTATTTCGGCTTTGAGTCTTATATCTGATTTTATATCTTATCACTGTCAAATCCACTCTAATTATACACTACATGTACACTAATAGGACGCGGTTGTCAATTAAGAAATTATAATGTGCTAATATCGAACTTTATTTACGTAAAGAAAATATAACTGTAAAAACGTTTGTTAAGGAGGCTTACCAACGTGTTCGTCTCAAAGCCCCCCAAGGGGGCGACCTGGTAATTTCGACCTAGCTTAGACTATCCTAGGTAGGGATCTTTAACGCGTACCTGAAATCGTACAGGCACTGGTCTCGTTTTTACTTCCATTCCGAAGGAAAGCGTGCTCACGAATTTATCTCGCCTAAAAAATTCCGGAGGTCTCTACCGGGAATTGAACCCGCGATCACGGGTGTAGTACGCAGGCGCGCATACCATTACAGTTGATTACACTACTCGACACCCCTAAGAAATTATAACTTATTTTCAGTTGGTTTGAAACATTATGACTCAAATCGTTTTTCCGTTTTGTGTTTCGCTTTTAATTTACCTTTTCTTGGTCAAGACTGGTCCAAAATAAAAGTGACAGACCATACGTTATTTTTTTTGTAGTGCTCGCGAACCGTTAATAGTTGGCTAAAATTGCTATAATTACAAAGAATCTAATGGCCAACACTTTTTTGTTCGTTAGTTTTTTTGGTTTTTGGCAACTCCAACACGGACGCCTGCCTGCCTGACTGTCAATAATTGGTTATCGCACGCGCAGATTTTTAATAGTATCATTCTGTTATCATTAATGTGCATTTACTTCAAATATATTTTTTCGATTCCGATCTGACGTTAATCAGGTTCTCGCTTGCCAGGCTATGGTATCTTGTGTTTGGCGACTTTGGCTGAGACTGGCCAAAACCGGTCAATTATTTGTTTCCCTTATATTCAAGATCAAGAAAGGCGAATAATTTCGTTTTGGTTATGCTCGATAAAACCTTACAGGAAAACGGTTTATTATTATTTTGTTTAATTTTCTGTGGTTACTTGCTCGTTGATTGACATTTCTAATGAGTCTTTTAATGTCATTTTTATGGAATTTAGTTCGGGTTATTTCTTCATGGCTCATTGGAAAACCGTCATGAATCGACATTTTGAATTTTTTCGAAGTAACATTTAAATTTTTTTAATAATCCATCGCAACTGATAGCATTCAAAAGTTATGAAATGATAAACTGCATTTGCTATTTAATTATTTTATTCGTTAATTTTTCTGTTCGGTATTCTTATATCTTGGATGAAATACATGTGCTACGAGGTACTACTACCCAATATTATAAGTATTTTGCTGAGCTAAAATTTACGTGAAACCGAGAAAGCCTGAAGTGAAAGCCTAATGACTGCTACTCTTATTTCTGACCACTTGAGCTCGAGCCAGACATTTATCTTATGGGTTTTTACATTTAACATTTATAAAGTCATGTTTGGTTGGTCCGAAGTGACACGCAGCCGTTTGCTGAGCGCGAACGAAAGCTTGGCTAGCTGAATTGCAGAAGCCATTCATTATATGCAATTGCTATGCAATTTTTGTTTGTCGCGTTTCGCTAGTAGCGGGAGACCAACAATATCACGTTCGTTGACTTCGAACGACGTTGTGGTGGCGTCACACAGGTAGCCACAATCTTTTGTATTTTTTTTTTCTTCGCCGCATTAGCCTATAACTCGTCGTTATTGCCAGCTGACATGTGCTTTTTGTTTATCGATAGGCGCACCTCTGCTCGAGGGGGGAGGGGGGTGTAAGAGAGGCCACTGTGGGGAGGGGCCTCGAGGCTTGGCTAAACTATACCCACCGAAAATACCCCACCGCACTACCTGTTCCTTCATGCGTGCTCGTTATGACCCCCCCGTATTTCGTCGAATATCTCGAAGTCTTTCGGAAATGGGCGCGTTAAGTTTGTAATTTGGCTTATGGCATTGCTGTGTACGGTGAAATCGAAATGCTCAACGCGCCGCTGGTTCGATGACCTTTGAACATTTCACAATTGGGCCACCCCCTATTGCGCACCGTTCCAAATATAGAATCGGCGAAGTAGGTGCCTTCGCCGAATCGCTAATTACTGAAGGTGGGTCGTCAGATTTTTGTTCTGCGACGACGCGAACAGAGGTGGAGAGATGGAGAGATGGAGATACAGAGGTGGATGGGGGAAGAGAGCACGAGAGTGAGCCTCATGTATTTCTTGCGTGACAGCGCCAACACATTTTTGCCATTTTTTGTCAATCATTATTTTCACAACCTGTAGCCTACTTATAGTCGTTTAGCGCTGCCGGCGCCAGTCCCAAAATCCTCCGGGGACCACCGACTCAAATTCATTAAATTGCACTGAAAATCAAGGAGTCATCAGGGCCTGATTTAACTGTCTCTGGTTTCAGTCTTCATACTTGGACCATATCATGATTTTGTTAATATCACCCTGAGCCCTGTATTATTTAAAGAGCAGGCCTACTATAGGGTAGGCCCGCTTTAGCCAGCAAAGCATGCTCGGCAAATATATATTTGCCTAGCATGCTTTGCTGGTCCAAAACATTGCGGTAAATGGACGGTGTCCGTTACCTTTTTTGAACGCTCAGTTCAGTTTTGGCGTCCAGCCGTCCAACCATAGCAATCGGGTCTCTGGAGGATATATACCGGTATCTATGGATCAAGGTGACAACTCTCAACGTTCGTTTTTCTCCCCCATGTACAAAAGAAATATATATGGGCAGTCTAATTTCGGACGGCACATCACCAAACTAAGTCGTTTTCTTCCACGCGGTTAATGACGATCTATGGTGGCGGTTCAGAACTTACAATGTTGTACCCTACGGGTTCCACCTGGCAGGGGAGAGTTGCGGGCATGTGACACCCGTTAAATAAAAGATTACGTTTAGCTTGACAATTTGGCGCTCGCCGAAAGCCACGATAAGCCTTGAACTGCAAAGCCAAATACATGTAATTGTTCTATTCGCATTGAAATTGCCTATCTGTCATGTGGGTCAAACCTTCTGCTTAACTATGGTTGACCGGTTCTGTCTGGATTCAGGGATGAGAGTCTGTTTACATTCCTAGTTTAAAAAAAAATCCTTTTTGCGGTATAATTTAGTTTGGCGCTATTTTAATTTTTACATATGTAGATTTGGTTGCTTGCGATTACAATTTGAGTTTTTAACCATCTTACTTCCCACTTTTTTTTTCCGAATTTCCATTGCGACCTACTTTTTTTATATATATTTTTACAAAATCTGATATGACAAACAACGAATGCATACCTGAATTATCAATCTCGTATTTATTCGGGGTATTCTTTAATTAATTTTGAGACATTCACTACCCTCTTTCCTGAATTCCTTTCTCTCGCATGTCTTCGGAAAAAAAAATGGCGGCCCGAAATCGGCATTGGCCTGTTCTAACCATCCGAAATTCCAATTTTCCTTAAATGCCATCCGATCTTTCGTGCATACGTGTGCTCGCACGTGTGTAATAAATGGTTTGGCTTATTTGTGGAGGTGGGCTTAGAACCAATGATATTTAAGGATAGAGAACGTTCACAAGCGTTAAGGGGCGAGGTGTGGATAGGGTACCGTTTTCCACTCGACGCAATATTTGAAAATAAAATTTGACGCAGAGTTTCGGTCGCCATGCCGAGCTGGTGAATGCTAGAAACATTTTTATTGAAATGGATTGATTTTTGTTCGAATAATGACGGATAGGAATCTTGTTATCGGGACTGGAAAGCGCCACCAGTTAGCGCTATCTAACTTTCGATCTCGTTGCGTAGAGCTTGTCCGCGCGTGGCGGCAGTTTTTTTTTTAGTGAGAGAGCGCGCTCAAGTGAAATGGAAAGTAGTTTTGGCCGTTGCATGCATATATAGATATACGTTGGCGGCCTCTGTGGCGGGAGTAGCCATTTATTGGTCAGTCCCAAAGGTGACCCCCCGGTCGCGCTCGGCGGTGTACTTTGCCGGACTAACTCGCGGCAATACCTTTTTCATCGGTCCCTCCCTGGCTCTCTGACCATCGACTACCAATTTCTTTCAGTCTTCTCTCTGTCGATCCCTCGCGCCGCCATGCACTTTAGCCATCCGCCCCCGCCACTTTCACTTCCCTCCACCCCCACCCCAACTGCTAGCCACCGTATACACTCTGTATCCATCGTAGATGAATGTTCCCCCTAATATTATCTTCCTGAGAGCAATTACCCGACCAACCAGATGCGGTCTCTCTGCCTAACTCCGGCACTCTCGCTTGGTACCAGTTGAGATCACTTTCGCTCTGTAGCCTCCTGTGACTGGCGACCTGGTAATTTGTATTAGCCTAGGTTAGGGATCTTTAGCGTATACCTTGACTGGCACGTGTTTGTTTCCATTTCGAAGGAATTTTTAACCTGTTGTTTTGTGGTGGTAAATTTCTAACCTGAAGGTTTTTTTTTTTTAAACCTGTGCTCATGTAAATTGAATTAAGATCTCTCGGCACAGACGCGGATAAGAGACGGTGATTTGGGGCTTTCAATACTCTGCACATACACGTATTCTTGGTTATCTGAATGCGTCTGTGTGTATCTTATCTCGGTGCATCCATGTTGAACTGGTTTAATTTTTCATTTCCCACTTTGATGACTATTTCAAATATCGCGATAAATATCGCAATAATCGCGCCTGCGAGACACGTATAAGATAGTCGCTGCGATTTGTATTAATAGGCGAGGGTGGGAAGTGGGAACACCCACAAATTCAATGTAGCCTCCGCGCCGGGTGCCAGAAGTTTCCTTCGGCGGAAACTGACGCGCGCCTCGCGCATGCGTATTGGCTATTTTCCCCCACTGATATGGTGGGCATGCGCCAGCGCCGCCATTATCTGCATACCTTGCTTATTGTGTGGACCGTTTTTAGCCCACCCCCTCCATGCCTCCCCCTTCGGTGTTCTTTTACCCTCAGTCCGTCACATTTTTTCTTCCCTCGTTTTCCATAGGTTGGAAAGTTGTCAATTTTCCCCTGCTGACGCGATTGCAGCGATACGCCGTATGCGTATTCGTTACCATTGGGGGACTGTGACTTTCCAAAATGGCGTCGGTTTTTAATTTCAAGAGTGGTGAGGGTAATATTTATGGAATGGACCATCGAAATATCACATGAGGAATTATTCCTTAACAATTTTCCTCTTGCAATTATAAATTGTAATATTTAATTAATATTACAACAATAACAATAAAGCATAGTTGAATATTTGTATGAAATTATAGTTTCGAAAATTAGTCTCCAGTAATATTCTATTTGCAACTATTAATTATAATATTTAATTAATATTACAATAATAATAACACAACATAGTGGAATAATGCCCGATAGTATAATACACTTGATCATTCAGTTACAGAAGGAATACAAAAGCTCGAGCTTTCGATCATTCTCATAGCGACATGTGCGCTGACTGGTACATAGCCATCTCTTGGACGAGTTTCTTGTCATTCAGACAGTGGTCTTCTTTGATGATAAAATATCTACAGTAGTTGGATTAATGTCAGACAACCGGATATAGTGGCACTGTGAAATAAGTTAGGGCAGGGTAGACGACAACGTCCACGAATAGTACAAAAAAAAATAACTAGCTGAATCGAAGCGACATTGGATGATGTCTTTTTTTCCACCAGTCTTTAATATATTCTACGCTTATACGTTGGAAGTTCTTTGGTAGCGTTATGTAGTTGCCCCGCGTGACCTGGCTTCAGGCGCCGGCCAAAATTTCTCGTCTTGACCCTCTCGTTTTTTATATAAATATTTTTTTTCCGTAGAGATTCACCTTTCTGCAATTCCAGCACGCGCGCATGTAACTTTTGACTTCCTGCATCTGCTGCTATGTATAGAACGGACAGGACACATTTTTTTGTGCCGCACTTGATTGTTGTCCACATCTAAAGAACTCGTGACTGTCGCTGTGAGTGCGGGCGCAGGAATACATCGTGATGAAGATGCGTTCAGTGTCGCAAGCCAGAGACTCAGGCTGTCCATCACAAGTCTAGTTCAAAGTTGTTCCTGAGGCAATCTGACATATGAAACGTGGCCGTCTTTTTTGTCGCGGGATCGTCGTCGGCGACTGTCGCGTGTGGTGATTATGAGCAGGGCTTGAAACGCTTGCAATGTCCGTTATAGTGTGTCAGATTCGACCTATGCAAAGATTTTTTTCTATAAGTAACCAAAAAAAAATGAAGAATCCTTGACCAAGGAGTGGAAACGGCAACATTTTAGAGTAACCAACAAAGTCTATGTTCTGGTTAAACAGTCACTTTGATCAAAAATTTCATTTATCGATTCAATCGTTTGATTTATTTATGTTTCACACATTGTATTATTTATATTTGCTCCCAGCAATACTTTCTAAACTACATATGAATTTAAGCACAATTCTATTCATTATGCTGCACTTTTATTTTTGTTTTGTTTTTCTCCAAGCCATCTCTGGAAAGCATTTAGGCCCACCAAAGTGTGTGCTTGTCGATGGAGATGGGAAGAGGAGGGGGGAGGGAAAGGCGCTGCTTCGTTTAATCTCGCATTCGTTAAAGGTATATTGACCGCTGTGAGTGAGATAGGGAGAGCGAGCGGTTCCATGTGTTTACAGCGATTGTAACAAGATCGATGGCAGAAGAGAGCAGAAACAAGCGTGTAGCGTCGAAAGTGTGCAACCACTCGCTTTCGCTTCCTTTCCTCCGCTTTCGAAGGGGCTTTACTGGGAGCGAAATCAGTTTGCGGTTAGGTTTTTTTTTCTATTAGTACGAAATTAATCTCCAAAATTATCCAAACAAAATTAATACATTTGCGAATGAAAATACAAGATGTCTCTCCTTTGTTTCTCCCTCCTTCCGCGTATTTAAATCAATCAATCAATGGTTATTCAGTCCTGGGACTGGTTTAACAGCAATGGGATATGTCTCTCCATTCTCTCCTATTTTCTGTATATTGGTATATAAATATAGAAGTGAATGAAAAATGTTGTAATGCTTCCGACTGCGGCCCGGATGGTCCCGCGTTTTGATTTGAGCTTGGTTTGAGCCTGGGGTACTGGCGTCACCCCTGAGCTTGTCTAGAGACATTCCAGAGCTTAGGGGTGAAGGCAGACTGACTATACCAGCTGCCATTCCCCTTTCCTTCCCTTCCCTGCCCCTTACATGTTGCCATAGCGCATTGAGGGATATAAATCCTTTAGTGATTAGCACAACAATGAATTGAAAAAAAAAACTAAGTGACTATTTAAAAGGTAATAATGAAAGTCCGGGAACACTTCATAAGATTAGGGTGACCTTGAAACTTCCCAAAATGTGTTGCCGACAACGTACTTGCTCGGGTCACCAGACGTATTGTACGTTTCGGCCGTACCTCTTGCACAGCCCTTTATTTTTTTTTTTTTTTTTTTTCGAAATAGCGCATCCGCGCTTTAGTCTTTATACCTCGTCCAGTGAATAAATAGAATATTCGAAATGACGAAATCAAATTCTTCTTCGTCACGTGGGTGGTGACGGATGAAGTTGTTGTCATGACAACGGACCAATACACGCTCCAATTGAGTCGAATGAACGCGAGGGAGCGACCAGGAGCGCCCTGCAGCGGCTAGATCACTAAGCCTATCTAGAGTCCATAGAATGTAAATGAGATGGAAGAAAAAAATCGTTCTCTATGGTAACCTGAGATGAACGATAAGGGGAGAGGAGATATGGATCACGAATCATTTCAAACGCTGTGTGAGAGGGGCGTTGCAGATTTGCATGATACATTTCCATGCAACAACAAGTAAATAACATCTCATCTAACTGACGGATAAAAGGTGTTTTACTAGCACACTCTATTCAACTAGTTTTCGTAATTAGTTAAATATTTATTCAATAAGTAAATGTCAAAACATTTCGTTTTTCGGATAGTATGTTTTATTTCTACGTCAATTTTTCAATTTTTTTAGATGATTTTAGATTTTTTTAGATTCAAATTAGATTTTTTAGATGCTGACACAAAGCTGACAAAAGAAAGAAGAAAAAAAATGGTACACACTAGATTCGATCCCAAGACATTTGGTTCCCAAAACTGGTACCAGAACACTTCAAAATTCTAGAAATTAAACGATTGTTTTAAATAAAGTACTTTAGGAATTTTGAAATTTTAACGTCACGTTAAGTTGATTCACGTCAAGATATGAATTTGAAGATCCATAGAACGATACCCTAATCCTGAAATAAGGGAGAATTATACTTTTAATTGTTCTTCAAATTTGTTTAGAAATTTAATTGATTTCATATTCAATTTATTAGAGGAACACTGAACGGTGACTTCAATTTTAACGGCTTTAAAATATGGTATTAAGTGACTAAGTTAATTTCACTTAATGGGCTAATGCGCATACTACTATTATTTTTACAAATAAATATGATGTAATGTTTTGGTCGGAAATATACAGCTATAATCCTGCAAATTGTTTTGCCCAATTTATTCGTGAAACACGCACGTACACATGTGTAGTGTATCTATCAAAATGTCAAAGCAGCAACATATTTAAAATGAGGGATTTGTGACATTTGCTGTACCCGGTAGGGAATTTCTGTTCACCTCAATTGAATAAACGAAGACCCAGCCGGGTTTCGAACCCGGGACAGTCGCACCACACTATCTCAATGCCGAGTGAACTACCTAAAAAAACTAACATTCACCTAAATGCGGCTCATAAGCTGTGCGGTCAATGGACAGTGCGGTTGATGGGTAATACGGTCATTTTGTGCCTGCGGGTAATGGGACGATAACTGTTTTGGAGCGCCTTAGGACATGGTGATGCAATACGCGCAAAAACGACGCCATATTTGTTACGCCCCCTATCCAGTTGTCAGTTGTCTCTACTCCTTAGAGTTCTTTGACCAAACCCCTTTTCTAAGATCAGTTCGCTCATGACTTTGAGTGCTACCTGTGTAGTTACTACTAATTCGAAAATTATTTTAATTTATGAATGTCCATTCGCGGTATTTCGCAACGTAAGAAAGCTGTTTCTTGTTTCGTCCAGTGATAGATAAGACGTTCAATTTTAGTGGCACTGTGTTGTATGTATCGCACATTTTCTTAGAGAGGAATTACGCGCCACTTTCTTGCCTGAAATTGTAAGATTGTTAATCGTGTCCAGGCAACGTTGTTCAACCTTGGATATCTTCGGGGCCATGTTGATGGCCTGTTACATTCGATCGCAAGGTTGCAATCGGAATCGAATAAACGAATGTGTGTCAACATGTTTTATTCCCTTTTTGTATATGTTGTAGAAGTTCTATCGAGTCCTTGTCGACCCCTGGTGACCTATGAATATAACCTCGACAATGTTGCCGATAGAAGATTCAGCTATGCACCATCCATTCGATTATCGCTTGGTCTTCCTCTTTTTTGTTGCCCCCAACTTAACAATGTTCTAAAGTGTGTCGACAGTGGAACCGACTGTGTCCGCAAAATCAGCCTATGGCCTTTAGATCTGTTCCCGCAAATGTCCATGTGGTGCCTGTAAGTCGAGAAGAAAATAAAGATTGCGTGGGAATCTGTGTGTGTTTGTGTAATGTCATGAAATTAAAACAATATTTTTTAATCGAAGGAACGGAAAAGGAACGTCAAAGATAAAGATTTATTTTCATAAGGAACTTAAGAACACTTAGGTTGCTTTTAATTTTTAACGGGATCTGGTTCCTTTTTTCATCGGAGGAACGGGAACTGGAACTGGTTATTTTTCAAAAGGAACGAACCTAAAACTGCACCCGATACTCTCTTTTGGAAAATTGAGTGGGAAATTCTCTTGATGCCGCCACCACAATACGACACGTTGACCAACCCCCACACGGTGGACATTCACACGACCTTGGATGACCACGTGGTCCCCTACATGCTAACACGTGCTGTTTATTTACTTTCTCGTTTTATGGGCGAAACGTAGGTTCCAGGACTAGGTAGGACGCCGGTATGGCGCGCTAGATGATTAAAATGGCTTGATTGAGTTGGCGAAATGAACGTGCAAATACAACGAACTCACGAAACCACAGTTTGCAGACACAATATTATTTATTTATTGTTTGTAGGGAAATTTCCCTCACTATAGTGACAATCACTGCGTGAGATTCTTTACCCTTCGTGTTACTTAGGCAATATGTGAAGGGCACGTTTTCACCACTACCCCGGGATATCGAATAAACGAGAGCCTGCGCCGGGAGTCGACCCCGGGACCAACCGCTCAGCAGCCTCTTGACATATCCACTGAGCTAGACGTATCGTACTTATTTTATGTCGCGTGCAGTGTTGGGGAGGAACTAGGAACGGAACGGAAAAGTTCCGTTCCTAGGTTTCTGGGGAACTGTTCAACTCTTTTAGGTACTCTACTGTACGTCATTGAACTAATGGTGTCACCTATTTTTGGACACTTTTTTTCCAACCTATCGTGATTTGCAGGCAATGTGCACGTGCTTCTCGTAAATATTAATTAGACCAGTATGTGCCCGTATCCAATACAAGGCAATAAAAATACGTTCGATGTACCGTTCGGATTCAAAAAGCATAATACCACCTTACACAAAATCATTACGGCAGCTTGGTGATAAAAGTAGTGTTATGTAGAAACGGAACGGAAAAGCTCCGTTCCTAGGAACTGGATCATTTTTTGAGGAACTTAATAACGCCAAGGTTCATTTTATTTCTGTAGGAACTGGAACGAGAACGGTTTCCTTTTTTCATATGAGCAACGGCAGCTGTAACGAGTTCCTTTTCAAAAGGAACGAACCCAACGCGGAAACAGCAAGACCAACATTGGTTTATTGATTAATTTTTATAAAAGGTTTACACGATTAATATTATCAGGCGGTTAGCAATAATAATCCATCTTGTTCGAACAAAGCATACGGTAACTACGAAATATTGTGTGGAATTTATTAAGATAGTACCTTTGTTATAAGCATTAAGTAGTTTTTGCGTTTGACTCTTGTCACAAATACGGTTTTTCATCGAAATTTAAAGTTGATATTGTTGAAATTAACGAAATAAAATGACGGGAAATGTGTTTTGTTTTCAGTTGTTAGGATCGTGTAAACAAAAAAGAAACGTGGTTCGGTACAGCGCCGAAATAAAGACGAACAGAGTCTGACGAACTCTCTTTTATAATAGTAGACTATTATTTTATGTAGCGGCGGCAAAGTGTTTGTGTTGATTGCAAATACCGTCGCTACATAAAATAATAGTCTACTATGATTTATAAAAAAAAGATCGGCAGACTCTGTTCGCCTTTATTTCGGCGCTGTACCGAACCACGCTCCTTTTTTGTTTAAATTACAGACGTCCTAACTCAACTATTATTATGGATCGTGTAAAACAATTTTTTTTTACGTCGATGATTTTAAGATCACATACATTTAGGCCTAGCAAAGGTGGAATCCAGTTCCTTGTACTCGTAATTTAGAAAGACCCATTTTTCTAAACTGTAAACAGTCACGAAATACTTTATTGCGGCTCCTACACCAACGCCGTGACAGATCATTACGTATTTTAACTTCGAATTTCAATCTATAAGCACGTTTCCACCACGAATATCAATGGCAATCGAGGCGTTAACTATTATAACCCACCGTCACCACAGGTCAAAAAAGTGAAAGTAGAAACGCCCCCCGAATCCGAAGAACTTTGAAATTTTCTCGTGGAAATGCGGGAATAGTTAGGACAGGATCGTAAATTTTATGGGTAAAACCTTGGTAGGTTTTGGAAAGTGCGCACAGTGTTGTTTACTTGATCGTATAAGTGACAAAATGTTCAATACGAGATCAATGTGGTGGGTAGGAACGACAAAGGAACGTCTCGATCCAAGGATATCGTTCCTTTCAAATTTAGATTTAGATCTTTCCTGAGAAACGTTGGAACGCCCTCATCCCTATTATTAGAAAATATCGTTTGGATGGTCTTCGTTCCTTTTTTTGAGGAACGTCCAAGGATTTAGGACGTTCCATGCCCATGTTTCACTTCTAAGTATTTAGATAAAATGAAAATTATTTGTTTATATGATGACTAAAAAAAGCGTAAAACTTTTAAAAATCACAAGAAATTTGTCGGTGACAGTTATTAAAATGAAATTACTGTCGCACCGAACTCTATTTTTGTTTGTTTATTTTTAAATCGAAGGAACGAAGGACGTCCTCGTTCTTATCCTTTTATGGAGGAACGAGGAACGTCCTTTGGAGTTTCTTTATTTCTTTATGGAGGAATTAGGAACGGGAACTAGTTCCTTTTCAAAAGGAACGAACTCCCAGTCGACCCCAGTGGCTCAGTGAGTATGGTCACATTCTACTGAGCGAGTGGTCCCGTGCTCGATTCCCGGCGCTGGCTTTCGTTTATTCGATCCTGTGGTACTGGCGACATCCCTGAGCTTCCATTAGGGAGTCCAGAGCTTAGGGGTGTATCCTGCAGCCTAGCTATTCCAGGTGCTAATCTGGGCCCAATCCCCTTCCCTTTTCCTCACATATCTCCATAGACACGAGGGTGCTGTAATCCTGTAGTGCACTAGGTGAATATGGTGATTTATAAAAAAAATAAAAAACTGCTACTACACAGCTACATGTTTAACCCCCTGAGGGCGACCGGTTCATATGGCCTAGCCTAGGTTTCTGACCTAGGTAGGGATCTTCAACATGTACCTGGCAACGTCCCGGCACGGCCGGGTCTCACGACTTTACTTCCATTCCGACATAAGGCGTGTCTCGATCGAAAATCGAACGAACAAATTCCTAAAAGTAAACTGCCAAGAAATGTATTCGGGTGTTTGTTCATAGCAAAGACCGTAGGCGGTCGGGTCGGCGATCTGGCGAAAGCTATCGCACGTGTCAACAGGCTAACATAGCCGAGCAATTTGAGCGAGCAATAAATGAAATTCTGATATCGTAGTAATGTGCTTTTATTAGTCATTTTCCCCCACGACCCCCCACGTATCAGGTTGATCACGCCTGCGTGCATTCGCATTAGTCTCTTTACCCCTTTTTTGTCTATCTGATATCCCTCCCTCCTATTCGTAACACGCCTTATCACTAGGTGGCGTTGCTGTTGTCTAACTTAGCCCAAAGTGACGCTGGCAATTTTGAATTCACGGTAACTACTTTTCGTTGTTTACGATTTTATAACAACAATGTACAAATTTTAAACGGGAAATGAAGACTAGTACAGAATTGCACCTTGAGCAGTGACAATTGGAACCATTTTCCAATCTCATAAGTTCATTATCGTAACAGCCGATACCAGCACGTATCCCATTCTCCAATCACTTCGTAATCTAGCCCCAGCGCATTCCACTTAGGTTGGCACAAGAACACCCAGCCGTTCCCACCAGGGGGCGAATGGGAATGGCGAATGGGATGTGATGCCAAGACTGTCCACATGTGACAGAGAGAGAGGGTGAGGGAGGGGACAACAGATAAACTACGCGCGCTCTGATAACTATCATTAACCACCAAGCCCACCAAAGCTAAACATGAATGAATTGCCATTGTGACACGAAGGGAGGAAAAATAATGCTGTTTTTGTTGCCTTCGTCATCAGATTGAGCCTACTACGATTACGTTGCTGGTATTTACACAGAATTACCACCACCACACGGGTATACACAACCACTCGGTGTGGAAAAAAAATTTAAATGCTCAACGCGTACATTATTAGCATGCTGGAATTTTCGTGTTGGAATGCGCGTTCAATTTCATTCATACGCTGACGCGTTCTCCACCCGCTGAAAGATTTTTTTCTGGGATAATGATTTTATTTTTAAAACATCTGCTAAGGAATTGTTTTTAGAAGGGGGTCACCGCCACTACCGCGGTAGCGGTTATGTTAATCAATATACGTAAAAATAAATTAAACAAAAATATTTTATAAGCAAATAAACTATTTAAATAATTTAACCAACATTCTTTCGGGAATTTTAATTTTAAGGATGCTGTCAATGAATGAGAAAAACTGGAAAACTCTTCCAAAAATAAAACCCAATTAGGAGTCATGAAATATAAAATTTACACGCCAAAAAAAATTGCTTAAGCCACATACCCGTAAAAATTAAGTTAGACAAAAACTACACTGCACGTTAAAAATGTCATCACCCTGTACTTGTGGATATCGAACGAGAAATGGAGCGCGCTGCAGTTTTACAATCATCCGACGCAGCGTGCATGGAAACCGGTGTCGTTTTACGAGTCTAAAAATTGTGGCCGGGATTATTTTGGTTCGACGAGCGATTAGCAATTAACGTCACCCGGGTAGAGAATGACGTCATCGTTGGCGCTTACCGAAATTATCGTCAAAAATAACACGTCAATTCGACGGGAAACGTGCATCGGATGCACAGAGAGAGACATGCCCGCAACACGTGTTGAGAAATCCGAAACAGGAATCGGGCGAGAGAAACATTAATCGAATTATTCGTTTTGAACAACGTTGCCCTTGCAGCTAGCTGCAAACTGAATTACCTTATGGGGAATCCAGCCATATACAAAACTGGTTGAAATTTCAGTCGTCCCGGGTTTTTTTTTCCCCCACTTTCTATTTTTGTCATTATTTTTTATTTCCACCTCAATTATTTATTGTTCAATCAATCGTTAAGTCTCATTTTCCAGATAAACGTCAAGTGAAAAGTGGAGAAAAGAAATTGTCGAGTAAAATCGGCAAAGGAAATCGAAAAAGTAATCTCTCGCTACACAAATGAAAAAGATGAAAAGACGAAAATCCAATAGACTTAATAATCTGATCACATCTCTCTCGCCAAGACTCGTACCAGCCGTTCCAAAAAGCAGCTTTTCACCACCGTACACACACACACACACACAGCCCGAGCAACTAATGGGAATCTACCGATATACTTTGTATGCTAGCCTCACCGATAAATGTCCGTAATGAAGAAAAATAAAATTGGAAAATAGGTGCTCTGGTGGGTACGCGGGAGACCAACGCGGGCCAAAAGAGGGGAAAATTAATCCCTGGGGTCGTTCCATTTTTCGACGATTGCTCAGACCATGTTTGCCTCTAGAAAGGAGGAAAAAAAACAGAATAACCCTGAGTCGCGAGTGTGCTCTATTTAATTGTTCCCAGCCGCTAAGCGCTTCCATGTCGTTTGCCCCCCACTAATTACATTACTGTTGACGACATTCTGCATTTGTGCGCAAATTCGCACGCAGACATTAAACGCGCCATCCGTTCTAGTTCAGGAAACGACACATGGATTAAGACAAGACTCTACTCTACCCCGTGACGATATTTCAATTTCCGACTGAGACCTCCAGAATTTTTTTGGGCGAGAGAATATCGTTCACGTGCCTTCCTTCGGAGTGGAAATAAAACCGTGGGATCAGTGCCTGTACGATGTCAGGAACCAGTTAAAGATCCCTAATTTGGTGACAGTAAAAATTGCAGGTCGCCCCTGGGTCGGTAGCCCCGACTTCAGAAACAGTTTTTAAGAATGTAGAATATGGAATATATGTTTATTAATTATAATTAATGTAAGCGAGATATTTGCGGTAAAAAATCATTGTACAGAATACAACGCTGATTGTTGTTACATTTTTAATGTTTCAGCGGTGGTGATGACGATGAAAAAAACTTTTTATGTTTTTTATTATTATTCTTTAACGGTTCCTAATACGCTGATTGTTTTCACATTTTCATTATTAGTATTGAATATAATTAATTTGAAGAAAGCTTGATATTGTGGTAAACTGTATGTGTATTAAATTCATGATAAATAATATTTCTATTTCTGAGTGCGGCTACTGATGTATTTTTTATGAAGTGTGAACGGGGTTCGGCTCTTTAAACCACCGAAGGAATTTCTCAATCGAAATCGGTTTTGTCGCGTTTGAAAATCGGAACTAGGCTTATCTCTGGCATTGTCAGCCCTGCGGAGACATTTTTATTTCCTTAAAAAAAAATCTTATCAGCGAACCACTGCAATGTACATCGACAAAAGAGAGACGTCAAAGTAACGGAACGGAGGAGAAAAAAACCTGCGCTTAGGCTTACTTGACGACGGTTTTCTCTTTTCATTAGCCTATTTTCAGCAAGCATTTTTTTAGGAAAGATAAAAATGTGGGAGACACTTTCCATTTTCCACGCCCGAAACCATTGCTACGCCGTTTCTTCGGTAAACGAAATCTGTACAACCCTTCCCCCTCTCTTCCCCGCAAGGCCACAGCCAAGCGCAAAAAGGAACTTTTCAATCTTTTTTTATATTAAATAGTTCGCTTTCAGCAGAAAATGAAAGGAATGATAAAAACGCAGAACCAAAATTCTTTCTCGTAAGTCGATATATAGCACTGGTATACCAAAGAAAATGAGTCTTCTTCTCACTGTGAACATAATAATTTATTCTGGTTTGTTTCGGATATTTGGGAACGTTTAAATTCGTACAATATTTTTAAAAAAATAGAAAATTAATGGAAGAAACGCACTCTGTACTTTTTAGAATAGCTTGCAAAAAAATAAATAAATGGATTAAAAAGCATACGTTTTACAGTGAAGGCCCGCTTGAAAAATCAAAATAAAACTGAACAGTTAACATCTAAACATTCGGTTGATTTTAATAGCTGACTAGAAATAACTTCCGTATTGTCTGCGCGACAACTCGTTGTTTATCTGTTTATTGATCAACGATTGGCATTTTCATATCCAGAAAACATTAGAAGAAAAAAAAAAGAGAAGAGCACATCACCAAGGAGGAATGTTGGTGAATCCCATATTGTACGAAAACAAGACCGTGGGCCAAAAATAAATAAAATGTGAGGGTTAGCTAGTTATACAGATATAAACATTGACCAATTTTAGATAATATAAAAAAATTATATGGTAAGGTTTAATTGGTGAAACTGGAAAAATGACAGAAGACAGAATATAGGACGCAGTGATTCGGACCATCGGAAAAATCCCAATTCCCAACACGAACCAAGACGTACGTAAGACACACGACACGGACATCTAATGAAACGACGACCATTTTTTTTTATCCACGCCGTAAAACAAATGGCCAACCAAAAATAATCGTCCCTCAAACCTCTCGCGCGTCGTTCGGGCTAAGACTCTTCCTCGCAGTGCCACATCCCCAGATGTTTTAGTTGCCCGGCACAAAAAGCCCAGGATTCTCACCAACCTTCCACCCACCCACCTCATCCTCCTCCCATCATAACGCCACTCACCATTTTAACGACCAGCCATTACCGGCGATCATATTGTTACAAGTTTACAGCCCACCCAATTGCCGTCAACATATTTTATCGCCGCATCGCTTATTTCACGCGCTACTGCACTAGCTTAGCCGTGGTAAGAAAAAAAATGTCCTTTAGTCTCGCGGCGCTAAGGACACTTGGTTTCCGCTAGACATTACCGTAGTCACACACTCGTCGTCAATTAAATGTTAACCGGCAAGATTCTGATCCAGTCGCGAGTTGGAGGCAACCGCTTGCATTAATTCGAAATTTCAGAAATTGACAATATTTAACACCCTGTAAATGTTAATTTCGAGCCCATCATCATAGCGAAATCTCTAGATTGAGCGCGCGCTACCGTCCTGGGAGCTCGGAAAATGCTCACTGTATGCGGCGACAGTAAGCATCTTTTGCCGGATCGACCAGCCCAGCCGTTCAATGGGTCGGTAAATAGCCGCTACATGCCGCAATGACGGTAACTATCCGCCGCATCCGAGCACTGAAATTCGCGAAGCCAAGACTTGCTCAATTTTGTTTACAACACTGTCAGTACAAACAGTGGTGGCACAATGACATTGCTATCAATGCAGCGCCATCTACGGGGTTATTCATAGATCGAACTACAAAACCATTCAGTTTGATATGGGTCTGTATAGCAAATTTAACGTTTTCAGGTCATGTATAGAGTCTGTCGGCTCGCATTAAAGATTCAGAACCGCGAACTGAGAAGAGATATGCTATCATGCAAATAGCACTATAAAAAATATTAACTTGTTGGATATTTCTTTTCCTCTTAATCGTCAACTGCACCAAGTATCGCGCATCACATTCTTATCACACCCACTTTTCCAAACCAAAAGAAGATTAAAACAACCCCGGAAGAAGAAAAAATTGCGCTCGTTCTTTTATTAACTACATATAAGCGACAATGCGTCGTGCATCGCGACAACTTAACGGTGTCGCATAATTTCCAATATTCTTTGTCAGACGAAATAATGACAAATAGGTAGTACTCATGCTGATCAAGCGAAAATTGGAAAATGTACCAGGTTTTTTTTTTTGTCACTGTCATTTTCTATCTTCAAAGAACGATCGGTTAATTTAGGGCCAGAAACGAAGTGTCTAAAATTACTCTTGTGTTGATACAAAGGATGGTGTATACTTGTAGGCAATATAAAATGTACACTCGCAGTGCATGGCTCTTTTTTATGGAGTTTCATATACGGCGTAAGCCTATACTACCGTAATGGTCATACCCGCCGGAAAAGAGCAGATAGGAATACCTGCACTGCCATTAAACTTTATAGTACTGTAATGCTCCATCTTCAAATCTTTTAAGATACCATTTTTTTTTTTTTTTTTGGGTCGCCAGCACTCTCAGCTTTCTAGCATACAACGATTATAAAATGCCAAGTCACATTGCAGTAAATTCAGACAACAAAATCGTATACTCTTTTGTCATCTTTTTGCCACTGTTTTGGAATTTATCTTTTACTTCATTGCTTTTACTAGAGTATAATTGTATTTCGCACGACTCGAGGTAGCCCAGTCGGTATTGAAACCGGTTGCGGTGCGACGGTCCCGGGTTCGATTCCCACTTTTCTTAGTCTTTTTAGTTTCTACTTTCTTTAGTAAGCCCCTTCCATAGAAAACGAAAGGAATAGCCAATGCGTTAAGGAAGAGTCCTTCAAAATGAAATACATTAAAGAAAAGTCCTTAAAAATGTAGCCAAGCAATGGAAAATGAAATTCTGTCAGATCGATAAGTCAAATAATTCTGAACCCGGACAGCGCGGACATGGAATCGAACTTCGGATATCCGAGTGCACTCGAAGGAGTTTCGAGAATTGCATTTCCGGCTCTTACGCATTTCAAATGTCGAACGAACCGAACGGCGAAAAAAAATTATGTCACTGTCGACCTCGCGTTATTCTATAAATAAATTGTCGATCGATTCAGAATGCAGTCACAATTCCGTATTCAAATGAGACGTTCTTACAATCGTCCCCGCAAATTTATTCATGATATTCTCATCAAAAAGGCGTCTAAGAGCCCTCCATCTCGACCAGATCTACGTTGTTATCGTCGATTCGAAAATAAAAATTTTAAATTCTCGAGTATTGGTGTGGTTCACGATAACGTTTCGATAACAACTAGAATGCTGAGAAGCATTTTAACGCTAGCCATTTATTTATTTTTGAGTAAACCCTATTCTGCATTTTCATTGAAGCAATGGGACACATGCACTTATAGCAAAATGACACATGTACGAGCGTATTTACAACAAGAGAACGTATGTATTTGCAGTCTGTATAGCAAGAGTAAACATATATTTCAACCAATAATTCACATGTATTTATGTTGGTTATGCATGTCCAATATATCATTCAATTGCACTTAGAAATGTCCAATGTCCAGGAAAAATATCCCGTATACATTAAAAAATAATTCGGAGAACAGATGTTGACCGCGATTTTTCGGTTCAGTGATAAAGTTCTTGAAAGAAACGCTTTCATCTTCGCAGAAATTGCAACTTGGTGCGAATTCTTCGTCTGAGAGCTTGTCGAGAAGAGCGAACGAGCGAACAACAAGTCTCTCTCGAGCCGACCAAACAAACACAGTTGCACCTACTCCCTCGAGTCTGACGTTCTATAGACGTGGCAATGCGAGCGCATCTCAAGCAAACTGAATAGGTCCAGGGGTGAATAAAAAATGTATTCGCGAAGCAAACACTAAGTACGCATTTCCACGCGATTCGAGGATTTCATTTGAGAACTGAATAGACGCAGATGCATGCACTTGAATGAAGAGCGCGCCGTCCTTACTCGATGCAACCTTAGCTTGGTATTTATATTCAATTCCCCCCTCCCCATAATTCGTGACTGTTTATTTTATTTTTTAAGCAAATCATTTTCGGAATATATTTCGGAATATGAGCTTTCAGGTATCAACCCCATACTAAAAAAACGACTAACAGATATTGTCACTACGGTCCAGATGGTCGTGGGTTCGAGCCCGTGATGGTTATTTCGCCAATTAGGCTTCGATAGAATCAAGTAGCGAAATAAATCTCCGGTTGAAATACTCATTAAAATTAAAAAGGATTAAAATGAAGTGCATGCCTATTTCTAAAATTCTTCGAAAAAATTTCTAAACAACCTAAAAAAATCGATACCGGTACATAAAATGAAATGTAATTTTGAAATCACAATTTTCACAGCGCATGTATACCCTGTGTATATGATAAATGTAATTACCAATTGTTGCAACAGTTGGATAGCACCCATATTATTTTTGAAACATTTTTCAAAATGTGTAACCGCTTCCCCACCTACAACAAATTGTTTACTACGGAGCTGCTCACTAGATGGCGATTGCACACCCTTGTTCATATACCCGTCCTACTTCCGATGGCCCATTTATCCATTTCGAAATGCCTATCTATATGAAGGCACAAATGAAATATATCTGATAGGCAGCTAACAATCGGCCTCGTTTGACTGATATTCAGAAACGGCCCAGACGTCAACAAAATTGTTCCTCCTCTAGCATCGAGTATCCACGTCGCAGCGACATCGTTAAGGGGAGAAGAGAGAAGGAAACTCAAAACAGGAATATGAACAGATGGCGCAAAGAATGATGTATTCCGTATAAATCGTTATCCCCCAGTTCTCTCCTAAACATGTATATAAACACGCCGTTTCGGCGACGATATTAAGCTGATAGCCGAAATGTATTCGCCGAGCATCAATGCTCGATCATTTCGCGACTGCGAGACCCTTTTTCTGGCGTTGCTAGGAGAGCGCGAGCTGCATCACAAATAGAGACGTTTTGTTAGAGGTGGGAGATATCTGGCATTTTTGTCGGAAAAGCGTTCTTCTTGGGTCCCAGAACATAAATCAGCGGGCCGCCAGGAGAATTCGCATTTGGTGCGAAATCGATTTCGAAATATCGCGACGCTTGCCTCCACGATCAAAATGTAATTTGATATTTTCGTGGAATTGGCAATAAAAAACAGTATCATGGGAGAAAACATTCTTAAGAAGAAAATAATTTTATCATTTCGAGCAAATCATGCGAGTCTTCACATTTTTTTAACGATTTTCTTCATTTAAGTACGTACGTACATTTGTTGCAAAACATGTTGCGAACATGAACACTATCTATAAATCTTCATTCCCAGCATAATATTTATTTAGTCAACCCTTGAGCTATGTGAAAAAGTCATTTTGTAAATAAAAAATAATTTTTTAATTTTTATTTAGGCCTGATACTTCAGTTTATAATGTTATTTTAAAAATAATATTTTTGTAATCCTTATTTAATTACGATGCACCCGCATTAGGTGGAAAATATAAACATTAATTTCTCTGCGCAATGCAGTAGCCATTAAATTACAACCCCCAGTGACACATGAAATAACAAATAACCTAATCTTCGTGTGGGTTCGAGGAAACGGATTGGCCAAAGCCGTCTCTCGCCTCCGTTAGCCAATAGAATCGCGACTTTCGGCGGGTTCCAATTTCCTCGGCACGTGCCTATGGCTTGGGGGCTGTTCAGAGGCAGCACGTGAGCTCCCCGGCGACAACTGAAATTATACGCGCCGAGAACAGGAGTTGGCGGCATTTATAACTCTGGCGCCTTGTGCCGCTGACACTAATGCGATCTTTAATAACTTCCGGTTGCACACATAAACTGGAAGGAAACCCCGGTCGCACTAAGCGCCGCCATCTTGGAACCACGAAATGCGCTCGCATAAACATCCGACTCCAAAATCCGCCATGATATATCAACGCGCTTGATGTTTCCATGGCAACGGCGGCGACTACTCATCCCTCTACGTAAAAGCGAGATCCAGTGATGTACGATCTGGCTGTTCCAGAGAGGATATGTGTATTCCATTTATCCATTACCAAACAAGATACACGAATCTCTCGTTGCCCACCCACATAAACTGTGAACGACGCCATATTGCCAGGAAACGTGAGTGATGGTGGCGCCACCATCTTGGTGTCATTGGAAAAAGTAACAAACAACAAATGGATAACAGAACGTGTGTCAATCAACGAGTACAAAAACAATTCAATCGGTGACAACCAGGTGGGTATGACACAATATGGCGTCTTTTTTAGCATAAACGTACATTGCCAGATTAGCTCTGCAGAAGGCGTTGCTCTCAGCTTTCTATTTAGGCTGCTGTCCAGAGCAAAACAATGAAAAAATATCAGCTCAAAATTTGCCACATCTTTTTGCCTGCGGTCACCTATGAATTCTAGGACTCGCATCACTTTGGAGTCGAAATGGTGCACTGAATTTACGCGAAACTATTTGTACGGCCAGAATAAGATTACTTATGAGTGTTCATATCCCACTGTAGACAATTTAGACAATGATGTACAGGTACACTGCAGATTTTCCGGTTGTTTCTTCAATTATTCAGGAAGCTCGGTGAAACGCAATTAGCGCCATAACGCAGCAGCCGAAGACCAGCAAACGAAATAACGCCACAGAGTTCAGATACTTTAACACAGGTTTGAAGGAGATGATTATGATGATGATGATGGGGTGCGTTCTGCATTTCCATGTGCCTGTAACTCGTATGTGAAGCAGGGGGAGGTTCTGAAGTAGTATAATACGCATCGACCTACAACTTTTTCAGACATTTATTTTTTTGTTACGGGCAAAGACGTTATTATTAGCGCAGAAAAGCTCGCGGATTAATGTCTCGGATAAAACACAGTTCGAGGAAGAACGACGCGACGCGCACACGTCTGTTTCGTATATGTAAGAGACGCAAAAATAATTAAGTCTCCAAAACATCCACGCTTTATAATTACGCGGCGTGGCACAGTGAAATATTCAACGTTAGGGGACAACACTGGTGAAGAGTACGGTGTATTTGGTAAAGAAATCCGCGTTGTATGCGATTATGCCCAACGATAATTGGATGAGACGAGAGAAACTGTACATTCTCATCCGGGCTCGCCGGAATTTTATCGAGCGGAAATTCACTGAACAAAATCACGCGCTATTTGTTCTTTACGAAATTATATACAGTGTGTGGGTCTAGGCGTACGCGGTACAAAAACTCGTTTTAAAAAGAGACAAAACAAATATTACTCCAACCACCCGCGCTCAGAGACGAATTTTTCTATCACCGTACGTATTCCATGCGGTAAACGGCGTTAGCTAGTTGGAAAAACAGCAATCAGCCCGCGGCGGGGCGTTTAGTAATATAAACATGAGATTCGCTCGGATGTATATAAGCACGCCGCGCCAGATAAAAGGGAAATGACGTCACGTCATCTCATGCAGGTGTGCATATCCTCCAGAGACACTCTCGTCTTCGACGGGAAGGATAGCCTTTTTCCCCCAACTCATGCTAGTAGCACTAGCACAGTTTATTTACTCGTACACAGATTTATCAGCGTTATTACCCCAGAACCCAGAGATCGAATAAACACAAGATGCCGCGACGAAAATCGAACCCGGAACCGTCGTATCACAAGTCAGTCAATATATTTTACCGATAAGAAAAGCCCGGAAAGATACTATTTTTATAATCATGAACTTTCGCAATTACCATTCGTGGTTTTAATGCACCTGGTTGCAGCCATTTACTTGAGAATAATTTGACAATGTAATCATCTTGCATGACAATATTCATGCACAGAGAAATTCACGCGTCTCAGGTCTCAGGAGGATAACTGCTCACACGCATTCTCTTGGATGTAGCGACCGGCTGGGCGACCGACTAGGTGGTCACAATTAGCAAAACGGCATAATTAGGACAACAAAACTCTAATTTTAGCATGCAACGGCGGAGCAATTCTGGCTCGCGACCAAACTATCAAAAGTCACGTCTGGAATTTTGAGGGCAGCAAGCCGCGTCTCCAGCATCGAGCGTTTTCTCACCTTGGGTTGCGTTGTCGCATTCAGGTACCCAGTAGAGGTAAATATAGCACTACCCAATAGTTACGCTTACTGAAAAATTCGACCAGCACAGGTTAACTTGCTCGGGCAAAAACAAAATTAAACAAAAATCATATCACAATCTACTTTTAATTTTATTTTGTCTAAACAATTAATATCGGATAAAGACTGCACTATCACAGCATACGACTGCATGCACGACTATATAATTTTTTGATTTTTTTGTTTATCAAACTTGGTTTGTCTTGAAACTGGGTTAAATTAATTTTTCTTCGTTTGTGGATACATTACGAATGCAACTTAATTTTAATGGATGAACTGGAAAGGACACTCGCGGGTGGATATTTAAAGCGATCGCGGGTCAACCATTATACTAGGCTATAATTACGGGTCAGCTGACCCGGATGACTCCCCAATGCCACAGGCTAGCCTACGCATTATGCCATCCGGATTTAGGTATGCGAGGGGAGGCCCACGAGAATACCGCATCGCCATGTGCTCACGGCCACAATTACTTAATTGGTGAGACGCTGCGTGTCCGGCGAGGATCCAACAATTAGGCCTAATTAATTTGTAGGCGGCGCGGCCGTGGTCGCACCGGTTCACCCCGTCAAAACCCAGATTTGCGATCGGATTTAGTTATCAGAGCTGGGCACTGGCAATGGAACCGCCACAACGTACCCGGTAGAATAGGTCAGTGTCAATGAAGGTGGTCAAAAAAAATCCTATCATTGGTTTCAATTAATTGGCCACCTGAACGCAGAGGGGCGCTTCGATCGCTAATACCATCCGCTAAAATGACTAAGTGGTTTCAATAGGATTCCAAACAATCGATCAAAGATTTCCGTACTTTCAAAATATTTTAATCTTTTCAAAATGAGACAATCATCAGTAAAATTATGTACGTTCAGGTTCGCAAAATAATTGATTTTTATATTTTTGCATCATTTAAAAAAAAATATTATTTAGATAGAAAAATCTAAATTTTATTAAAAAAATTGATCGGAAAATAATTACAAAAATTCAGAATTTTATTTGCATCGCATGTACTACATACAGGTAGTTGAAGTGAAAGCAAATTCTAAATCTGGACAGGCACCCGATATATTTATTTAATTAATTTAGGAGGCAAATAATAACATTAAAACGAAGGAAATTGAATTTTCCGATATTTTCAAGAACTTTTTTAAAATTATATAAAATCTACCTCTCTTGCTTTTACTATACTCTGTGTACGAGGTACCATGAAAAAACGTCTGTAGCTATATTCAGTTTAAAAAAATACTTTTCCTTTTCCATAACAAAACGTCTGTAGCTATATTCAGTTTAAAAAAATACTTTTCCTTTTCCAAAACAATGATAGTCTATTGTATCCGGCACAATATCTGACTGGCCATTTCGAGTGACCCCTCACCCCCCCCCCCCTACCTCGCCGCTACACCCAGCTACGCATTATGAACAAGAGACCACGAATTACATGCGGCCAACAGACGTTCTGTTTTGCGGTTGTATACATCCACGCACCAGCGCGGACTAACTACACGTAACATTGGAATCGGGGATCCGTCCCCATACCACGGATCCATTAGGACAAACTACGTCCACCAGAATGCGCCATCATTAGGCTCTGCAGCAAATAGCGCAAATAACGGGGTCGGGAATTATTTCGCGCAACATTTACCGCGGGATGATTTGTTGGGAGAAAAATGACGGCTGACTGTCTATGTGTTTTGTATTCCACCATCGCATTATCTGCGCATTAGTATTTGTTTCGTTTGGAATAAAAGGACGGTCAATGGGCTAGCAGAAACTTTGGAGCGTATTGCCTAGAAATGTAAGAGATCGTTTCCAGTATACTAATTCCAATAAAAAAAGTGTTCTTAGGAGCCGTATGATGATACAGAATAAAATAAGTAAGCCTTGACCAAACCTGGGGACGGTAACAAATGTAGGTAGCTTATAAAATTAATACGCGTGAGCATATAATTATAAATACAATACAATACATTTACTACAGGGCGGGAACCATAGACTGGATTCTCGTAGGCCTGTACAATATTTGCGAGACTAACACGGATGTAATAGTTACACAGTAGGACGATGCAGCATGGTGGCGTTGTTGTTGTTCTTCTGCAAGATGGCGTTGGTCTCCATCTTTTTTCTTGATTTACCCGAACCGAACGGTTTTCGCCTTCCTCTTAGGCTTCCTCCCAGGGTTACATGCTACATAATGACGAAGCTTGACTGCAGACCGAGCTTATATAGGCGGGTGGAGGATGGCAACTAAAAAGTAATTTTTGTTTAATTTTATTTTTCAACTGAACACAAGTGAACCACACTGAACCAGAGCCTCAGTGCTGTCCCGAAACGTTTGAGAAAAAAAATTTATAATAGATTTTTTTATACGAATTTTATTTCCAATTTTAAATCGTTCTAGTCCAGACGGTTGAGCAACCGCTTGTGGTGCGGCGATCTCGGGTTCGATTCCCGGGGCGGGCTCTCGTTTACAGAGTATGATGTTAATCGTGTAATTGTGTACCAATTTCTAGGGTTTGGAAAAAAATATATAGACAAACGACTTTCAGGACATAGAATTTGAAACCGGCGCTGTACCGGTCTTTTCATTTTCGTTTATGATGTAATCGATCCCGGGATAGTGGTGAAAATGTGCTCCTTCACAAATGTTGAAGCGTTTAGAGGGGTACATAATATCCTGTGTTGGTATTCACTATAGTAATGACGATCATTGATTGTCAAAAAGTAAATGCCGAGTATGATAATTTCTGTTTTGATTATTTTGTTTTAATTTTATGTGTTGATGAATATCATTTAGAATATCGTTTTTGTCTTTAATATTAACTGGTATTTTCATGGGTTGTCGTGCCCCTCGTCGCTTGGACTTGGTATTGTCGAAGCATGGCGATATTTTGCTTTCACCTGAACTCTCGGTAACGCAAAGTTAATAATAAACTACTTATCGGTCGATGCATAGGTTTCCTCATTCTGTTTTGTTGTTTGGGTCTCGTCCGACCTTTGGTTTGTTATATGACTTAAATGTTGCTTGAATTTGGCAAAAGCATATCGGTAAAATTCAGTAACCTCCCACAATGCATCATCATTTCAATCGCATTGTAATCCGTGTATCGTTGGGTCGTGGGTCGCGTTTGACTGTGAATAGGTGTTAGTGGATGGGTTAAGTGCTCGAGGTCTTCACGGCCGTGACCCACATTTTTAGTTGAAAAACAACGATTTATCAAAAAAACGAGAGAGAGAGCGAGAGGCGTGTTTTTCGACATTGCTACTTCACGATTACCACTTGAGGCGGCAACAACCGCCGCAAGACCGAACACTATCATCACTAACACCCCCTTTCCAAATGCAGAAATTGGCGGTCTCCTAATGGATTTCTCGACCTCAATATATACACCATACAATTGTTGCTGTATTTGGCGGGAGAAAGTGTTCTATTCTAACTTTCGAATGCTGGTGGTTTACGGGATATAATCGCTATATCGAATTAAATGTAAATAAAATCAGTGTTATAAAGTCTAATAGTTAAGATACTTTTTAATCTCAGCGATGTCATTGTAGAAGATACATCCTACAATGAACGGGAGAAAGTGTTCGTCGAAGTTTAAAATGAAGGTTGTAAAACAAAAGTTGAATTTCTCGTTATTACGAGTATTTCGCTGAACCGTGCGAAGTGATGAACGAGATCATGGAAAGCTTTTTTCATTACTTCCCCTTGATTCTCGTTATCACTTCGCACGGTTCAGCAAAATACGCGTAATAACGAGAAATTGAACTTTCGTTTTACAACCTTCCCTTTTTAATCTGTCCTCTGTACCTGACAGATTAAAAGTGTCTAATGGACTTTATAGCACTGACGTTATTTACAGTTATTCGTTTTTTTTTCAATTTATTCTATATCTAAAACGATTTGCATGGATATTTTGATGTCTCCGAGCAGAATTAAAATGTTCATCTTCGATAAAATCCAAACTTATGTATGCGTAGAAACATAGATGACACAAGACGCATAAATAAAATCAATCGCCGAACTGAGGCGAGATTGTGTGTAAGTACAAAATGTAAAATTCGCGTTTGTACAGTAGTTGCTAAAAGTCCGCGGCTCTGTCAGCCATCCAGAGATGGTTTTTGGACAATTTTAAAGCGGTTTTTTTTTAACAACTACAAACGCGAATTTTACATTTTCTGTTTACACACATTCTCGTTCATCGTTTTGCTCGTCTCAGTTCGGCGATTGATTTTATTTGTGCGTCTTTTGAATGGATGATACGGACAGCCGGTCTGTTCATGCGGCGCTAGTTGGAAACCTACCCGATTCGCAGACCACTTTGCCGGGCCGGAGATCCAGCTGCATGGTGATGACACTGATGTCAGTGGAATAGAGAATCTGCGTGCGGTGTGGTAGCGTGAGCGTCCATAGCTCGGGTGTCGGATGCAGGACGTGCACCCAGCCCTTTTTGGCGGATCCCTTGCTGGACGAGGTGACTAGGCCGCCGTACAGCTGACCCACGAGGTCGTCGTGTTTTATAGCGCCAAACTTGGTCTGGAAAACTTGGCCGGCAGTCACTACCAGTGTGTACATTTTTGAAACGCTCAAAAAGATAATCACCGTGTCACCATATTCGATGAACTCTTTGTAGCCGTTGAAACTCATTTTTTTTTCTTAGAAAATTCGCTAAACTTATGATACTTTTAAATGTTTGACAAGGCCCTAGGCAGCGTGGCGGGTGTGTTAGATAGTTTAATAAATAGCCAGTAGATGTCGCTACCGTACAGGAACAATTATGTCCATAGACATGGATAGACTATGTTGTGATGTTTATTTAAAAGTTTTTTAATCAGACAAGTACTTCAAAATCTAGCAGCGGCTCGCATTTACTAAATTGGTTCATAACTCGGCATGAAAATGTCAAATTTTCCGGAGAGCTGAGAATAAAATAAATATCTGCTTAAAAATGGTTGGTTTGCCACTTCTTTTAGAATGCGTGGGCAGTCTAGTTCCGTCAATATTCAAAATCAGGGATGGGGTGCTGCATAGTGCTGCCACCAACCGACTAAGTACCAAACTTCTCATTCAACACGTGAAATCCTCACCAGAGAGCGCCACCAAGTGAGCGGCATGATAATAAATTGTTTTTAAAAAATAAGCAAAACCAATTCAATCCACAAAGACACAGAGAAGAGTATAATACACTGTTTACTTCGAAACTAACATGACAAAACTCGAGGACTTTCAAAGCCTCGAGAACTTTCAAATGAGGAAACATAACTTGCTACTTAGTATTGGGATAAACAAAATTCAAAACTTGTACATGATAATAAACAATTCAACTTGATTTTTATTGGCTAAATTTTCGGGTAACATTATAAATGTGCCCTACACATGCAGGACACAGTAAATTCAGATATAAATGATAATTTACAGTTGAAGCAATTCAACACCACATATGTAATATAGAAATCAACACACAATGCAAAAAAACTGAATCACTCCCACTTGGCAATGTTTGTAGCGCGACAATCAAAATTTGATTTTTATCATGTATATGGGTGTCTGGTTGAATCGTTTTCAAATCTAACGAAACTCATTTTTTTTCAGATATCCAGACCAATTTTTTTTATTATTATTTATCAATAAAATAAATTTAGAAATAGTTTATAATTTCTTCGGTAACATAATTTTATTACTACTTTTCTAAATAAATAATAAATATTGTAATTTCAGCAAATTTGATTATCAGATTGCAAAAAATATAAAATAGATATTCGTTAAAAATTGTGGAATCACAAGCACCGAAATGCATTTCGACAACTATTTTTTTCATTTATCATGACTCAAAACATTTTTTTAAATTTTTTAATCACATATCAATAAAATAATTTTAACAATATACTTTTGCAAATAATTCATAATTACTGTAATTTCAGCAAATTTGATCAATGGGGTAAAAATATGAAATGGTTAAAAATTGTGACATCACAAGCACCGAAATGCATTTCGACAACTATTTTTTTTTCTTCCATTTATCATGTCTGAAAACATTTTTTTTTAAACCACAACACACCAGACACCCAGATGTATTTAAAAAAACAACACAAACAGTGGTATATTGCATGGATTCTTATGTCGGCGCTATAGGCCATGTGGCAGTGGGTATATTGCTCCAATGCAAGAGACGGCTGGATTACTTTTTAACACACATTTGCAGCTAAAGTGTCGTTCGTTCTAATATATATTTCAATTGCCCGGTACACTGGTTTACAAGGAAAGCGTATGTTGTTGACTCGGCCAAACCTCTGCAGCATGGAAACAGTAAAATCCTGGCCTACAGGTTTGGCGCACCTTTGTAGAAATTTCATTATTTTAAATAACGCCACTCCATTTTTAAGTTTGGATAGATTTTCTTCAAAATGTAATAGGTTTATATTTTAAATATTTTTGGTAGAAAAGACTGGACAACCTCCTACAGTACTTATAATGTCAACGTGAATTCTACGAAGCACGCAAACGTATCACCTATAGGTGGCACCAGAGGTTCCAACAGCCATTTTCTTGTACAAAAATGTTGCAAATTTAAATTCGTTGTTGTGAGTGGTTGAACTGTATTACACATTTGTCTGGTCACCATAAACAAGGCTCCCAAAAAACGAACGAATTATTTATTTTCGTTGATACATCTACACGTATATCTGAATTTGTTCAAGCTAGGCGGGAAATCTCACAGACTCTTAAATATTATTTTAATGTGGTTAGGTCTCATAGTTGTTGCTGCATCTGTTGCAAACTCGATTCCTCGACAAAAAAAACCCGTTTCTGCGGGGCAATTGTTTCTCCCATAGCTCGCAAATAAATCAAGGAGGGGAGGAAAACTAGATCAAAAAACACAACCATTTAAAAAAAAAATTAAATATTTTCTTTACAGAGATCACAAATGAAACATCGTTGCTACTTTTTGACCGTAAAAACAAAGAGGCGGGCTGGTCAGACTGCCTCAATTTTTCGTCTACGTAAATCGGTGGCGTGACGTCAGAGCACCCAAAGTATGCACAAGAGTTCGCCAAAACGTAAATATGCCTTAATAAAAAACATTCAGGTTACACATTTTTGTTGGCAACGTTCACGCCACGCCACTAATGGAAACTCCCTAATTTGAGGTCCAATCCCCGTCTTTAAATATTTTTAATTTTTTATATTCAGCTGTCTCATACAGGTACTTTTCAGATCTCTGTTGCAGTATCGCCATTCCCAGCCCTACTAGCGCAACGATAGCGATTCTATAAAAAAAACTCTACGAAACAATCGCAAACATACACATCCCTAGACATATTGCCGCAGCGGGAAGCCTGTAAAAGTCACAAATTATGTATTTTCCGTTACTCCAACAAATAAGAGAAGCCAATTAACCCACCCTCCCCCCGAAAAAAATCCAACAGAAACGGCAGAGTGCCTTCAAATATAAAAAGCAAGCGAAAATCTAGAGTCAAAAAAATCGAACAACTGCACAACAGTCTGCTCGTTCCCATCCCGAAAAACAACATTAGTTGCGCAAGCAGTTGGGAGTGGAACCAGAGAGCCAGATGTGACTACATAATTAATATGTATGCATAAACGTAATGGCCCTAATTTGAATTCATATAATTCGCTCCCACTATGTACAAAATTTTAAATTTTTCTCCACGCCTTCCCCAACGACCTAACTAGATTTTCTCACCGGTCAACGTCGCCCCAAAGAAAAATATGTCAAACTTTACTGATTGTTGGAAATGTATATACATGCATATATACTCGTATATATACATCAACAGGGCGGGTCTCTCTATTATATATACAACTTGTACTTGTTGCTGAAATTAAAGAAATTATGGCACATCAAGTTGGACAACTACGTTGTAAGTACACATCACACGCTCACACACACGCACACACACACATACACCGATGATTCAAATAATTATCTACAATTTATCAATATTTATATATACTCGTATATAAGATAGAATGCAATGTGAGCACGTTAAAAGAGCGCGCACATCTACACCAATGACGTCAGTCATCGACAGCAGAAACTCTTTTATAAGAACCGGAAGGTAGTGTACCGGCTTTGGCATTCAACGTCTACACATTGCATTCAATCACACATTCTCTTTTTATACTTTATAAAAAAACTAGTCAACAGAATTGCACAAATTCTTTCCTAAAAAAATTCCACTACAAAGCTCCACAAAAAAAAATCGATGATCAAGTGCTACTTTTTTTTTTTTTTTTTTTTACAAAATAAGACTTTTTCAACAAAGAAATTGCCAAGCAATTTGATCATTTCTTTGTCCTGGTTTTCATTGCGTTCCACCGGTACTCAGCAAGTTTTTTTTATAAACAAATAGCGAAACAACAGTGTAAACCTTTCGTACCGTGTTGGGGTGCAAACCCCGATCACCCAACCACACCAATAATACAACTCGAAATTCATCTACCATTCCAATTTCTTTTAAACTGCCAAATTTCATTGTACATGTACATATATATTATAAATATATACAGAACTCGGCGGCTCCTGAAACGAGACCCGGCTCACATACAGTCTAAAGAATCGCTCAAACGGATTCTCTCAACATTCAATCGGTGATCAATTGAGGAGAAAAAAAAATTCACCGGGATATTTTCGTCAACATCATTTCAGACCCCAATTTTTTACCGAATCTCCTTTTTGTACTAGAAGATGGAAAATCAATGTCAAAAAGAAAAAAAAAGAAAAAAACATTCTCACGATCACAGAGCCCGCTGGGAATAATCCCAGCAGAAAAACGGCCGCTCGAAAAAGAAATAATCATAATCAGCGTAATAGTAATAATAATAATATGCATTTGTAACAATGCCATCGAATAATCAGAATCCAAAACGTATTTGTCCACTCGTCGAAAGAGCATCCGTCAAAAAACCAATTCAGTGCATATACCTGTGGAGTCGTCGTGGAAATGTCAATTCCGGTTGTTCGATGCATGCGGATTAGGTGGGATGGCTGTGACCGAAATTGGCTGCCAATAGCAACGCCATATTCACAGAGTGCGGGGGATTATGCGTCGATCGGCTGCTCTCTGAATGACGGATCCGCGTGTGGCAGGATCGGAGGTGGGGACCGGACGGTGGTATTTTCCTCCTCCACGTCACAGAGCCTCACCCCGATCGCCTTTCAATCAGCACGAGCGTCATCTCTGTAGCAGTTCCGGGGATCGGCCGTGCACGAAACTGTGTCCCAGTCGTTGAAGAAGCGCCGTGGGTCGTGGTGCGTGGAGACCGGCGTTAGTGCCTAGTCACGTAGTGGTTGCCTCTTCGTTCGAGCCGTACGGCATCACCAGCAAGTTGTCCACACCTGAGACGAATTGGTAGAGATAACACATTAGCACAATTCTCACAATTATTAAAAAAATTATAAAAATCGAACAGTAAAATTTCGCAAAAAAAAAACAACGGCAAAAAAAACCCACTAAATAAATAAAAACACTTTGAACGGCGGTCGTACAAAGATTTTTAAAGAAACGAAACTTTTTCCCAATGAAAATTGCAGTAATATAAAGTATGCAAATTTACTTAGTATATAGGTGATGCTATAAATTTCGAACATAAATTTCGAATCAGTTTGTCAGACATAAATTGAAAAGCATTTTTATATTTGCTACCAAGAACAAAATCGTTTTGCTACTAAATCTATATATTAAAGGGAAAAAAAGGAATAACAATGTTTAAAAAAATTATCCGGTTGCATAAAAATCGTAATACGAATTAAAATCGTACTAAAAATAAAAATAGTAAAAAAATAATCAACTAATGAAAATTCAATTCAATCCAATGAACTAAAATTATTTCAACACGGGGCGGGAAAAAATATATAAATGATGCCAGATAATCGGTGTAGCCTACTTGGCATTATTTACAATTGAGCAGCATATCGCTACAGTATTTGATCCCCATAAATAGAAATAATTAGGATACAAAACTGACAAGCAAATATAAATAATTGCGGCGAGCCGTCCCACTAGCCCCGCTCGTTAAGTTTTAGAAAGCGCCAGCGCAGCGAATACAGTTGCCAAAATAATTAAGCCAGGCCGCGATTAAAAACGATCTTACGTCAAGTAACAATCACGTAATAATTTGGCGCCATCTTGGGGGAGGGGAGGGGGAAAATTCTCACAAACGCATTGCGCAACAAAACACATATAAAAATTGAAGCGAGTGTCTTTGCTTACCTAGCAAATTTGACATGCACAGCCTGCATGTGAAATTCAATAAAAGGAAAGTGTTAGAGACGAGATTCAAAAGTTATTTTTCGACAGGTTGACATAAAATGACTGGGCTACTCTAACGCCAAGCACTCCACACGAATTACACAACACCGATTGCGGCATAATGTGGGCTGATCGAGTCCACACAGGTCTCGTGATTGCGTACGGCAAAAAAAGAACGCAACCAGAAACGCTGATACAAATATACGGACATTAATTGCCCAACATAAAATATAATGCCCCGAAGCCGTCTAGTGGCTCAGCACCCAACCGAAACAAGGCCATGCAAGCTTTGAGTCTTGGTCGAAAACGTCATGCGCCATCAAAGCACCCCAAAACCATGCGCATTCTATCGCTGCTCAAACATTTCAAATCAGCATCGAAATAATATAATCCTGCTTCTGATAAATTTTTTTTTAACTAAAACTTACAATTTTAAATTAAACTCGTATGGGTCTCCTTAAACATTTAACCAGCAGCTTGATCCACTTAATCAACTTCAGCCGCTTGATCATATAATGTTCATAGAATATTGATATTCTCTTATTTACATCAAGTATGTACATTTCAAATTTAGGTATCCGGTACATTTATGCACTAATCAAAAATATTTAAATTGCCAGATTTAATTTGATATTTCATTGCTACATAAAAATCACGCAAGTTCAAGGCAACAAAAACGATTCACAAATGTAAACAGGAAAATGTATTTGAATTAAGTACACACCAGGGCAGGCCAACTTTGTATTCTCTCGTCTCATTTCCATGGAGCTGGGTGATTCTTCTCTCTGAATCAGATACTCTGTCGCCATGTCGATCATGCCTAAGTAAATAGTGATAAAGAGTTAGAAAAACGGTAGACACGCAATGGTGAAAATTTAATTTTAAAATTAGAGATCAGTAAATCTCTGGTTGACAAGACATTATCTGAAATGTTCGACTTTTATCCAGTTTTCCCGAATTAAAAAAAATATAACCACTCAGTGGGTCAGGCCAATGCCGTCTACGGCCGGTCTACTACGGTCTATATGCCGTAGACGGCATTGGTCAGGCTCAGTGGGTATGGTCACATTCTACTGAGCGGGTGGTCCCGGGTTCGATTCCCGGCGCAGGCTTTCGTTTATTCG
>JAUJYS010000049.1:0-36307 GCA_033995665.1 Melogona broelemanni | reverse complement strand
CATTCTGTAAACATTTGCTCAATTTGTAGCTAAAACCATTTTTGGTGCCTTTTTTTAGTGGCCACCCTGTATATTTTGTGATCAATACAGGAGTTCGTGGGAGTCCTCTGGTGGCGTTCTAGCCAATCAAGTTGGTTGTTTCTTTGTAGTTGTTGAGCGACGATTGAATAACAATTCATGTTACTAAAATGCCATTTTCTTATGGCAATCGCATGCTAGGCGACACCGATTTTAACGGTGAATTACTATTTAAGTAGGCGCCTCTATCGGAGACAATCGTAGTCTGCCGAATGAAGCCCATCGAGGCGGTTGGTCTCTTTAAATGCAAAGTGTTCGGTTTTTAAAAAAATGGACTTTTCTTTCACGACGCACTTAGATTTTTCGCAGGCTATGGTCTGACACGTTGGCAACGTGCGTTACGCCGAGTGATAAAAAATAAATATTATGAGGAGGCGCGTGTCCCTCCGGAACCGAGTCTCCATGCTGACACCGAAACGCCGCCGAACCGTACGAGCACCACGGTCAGCCAGTCGCTGGCACGCGCCGGGTGCATTGTTATTTTTTTACTGTTTTTGTTTTAGCCCACCGACTCGTGTCTCGTATATCGGGCAGAGAGAAAGAGAGAGAAAGCTATTTGAAACACTTTGACAGCTCCCTGAGTGATCGCAGCTTCTCACCCCCTTGCCTCCTCCTCAATCGTGGCGGGTTTCCTCCTCTCGTTCGAGTTTAAACCGCTGCCGCCGTCTCTCCCAGGGCACGCGCGCGCGCCAACTAGCAACCATTTCGCCGTAGGTTCTACTACCCGGTGCCAAAAATTGTTCCCGTCGGGAGCTTGTTCATTCTATTCGGTCGGTCTCTGCGGAGCGCTTTCTGCGCTGGTGTTTGCATGCATCCCCATAATCAGTATCGCCCTTTTAAGAGTTTGCCCCACCCCGCCGCGCACACGTGAGTGCTTTTTTCCCCATTTGTACACACGGACACGCCGAGGAAGAGCTCGGTGAACCTGGCTCCACTCCACCCGCAACTCGTGGATCTCGGATTGAGATTAGTTATCGGGTTTTTTTTTTTTTTTTTTTTGCTTAATTGAGTTGATGGGGGTGTAATAATGGCTGTTTGAAGCATGTTAAGATTGTTGCCGGGATATCTACCATGACAATGTATGCTGTGTACAAGTGGGTCATAAATAGGACAGTTTGCAAAGAACACGTTTTCTTCGGGGGCTGTGCAATGAAAATATGTGGTTCTTATAAAAATATAATATTTTGAACTTAAACAAATATTGCATATTTTAGCATTTGTGGCACTTTTGCTATTGATTTACATGAACGTGATTTGCTTTTCCTTTTGATTTTCCGTCAGTCCCGGGTTCAACTCCCGGCCCGGGCACTCGGTTATACGATTCGGGAATACTGCTGAAAATGTGACTCTCACATATTGGTATAGCTACACGTGGGGTACAGAATCTTCTGTATTGAAAAGTGACATTCACTATATTGAACTGGAAAAGCTTTCGACCTGTCGTAGTCCAGTCGGTATTTCAGCAGATTGCGGAGTGACAGTTCTAGGGTCGAATCCCGGCTCGGGTTCTCGTTTATTCGACCCCTGCCAGTCGTGTTGGTCTACTTGGAACGTCGTGCGTCGTTGTGGAAATAAATAAATTGTCTATCCCGGGTTATAGGTGAAAAGGTGCCCCTCCAACATTGTCATTGCAACACGAGGTGTACAGAACCACCAGAGATACAGAACGTGTCATTCGTGGGATTGGAAATAAAATTGAAAAATAAATATATAAGAAAAAGATTAGTATACGTCAAGATCGGTGGAGCATCTGGAGTTATATGGGTTTAATCGGTCTTTGGATCTAATAATCAATGTGCATCTTTGAAACTTATCCCAGAAAGACCACACCAGTGGCTAACTGGAGAGCACTGTACTGATTTGAATCCCTATTCGGTTGGAGATAAATATAGTCTCGCTCGGCGAGGCAAAGAGAGATGGGGAGGGAAAAGGGGTTGGAGAAACATTTACTGATCTATCGGCAGGAGACAGTACGCGAGATTCCCGGGTTTTTTGGAACTCTTAGTGTCTCTTGAGTCGTCGGTTTCGTGAAGAGAGGGAGCTAGCACCGAGCGCCGGATGATCACCAGCAGTAACCCATTCGGTATCTCCGTCTTCAATGCGCGAAGTGTGCTTCCTGAACGGTTGAAATTGAATATCGATCCCCGGGACCTCGCGTCTCTATTCACCTATGCATGATCTCGATTCACCTATGCATGATCTCGATTCGGCGGCTCTGACGGCAGCGCCTTTGGTACGATCATCACTTCCGGTCTCTCCCGTCTAGTCACCCTGGCCCTCCTACCGACCCCGCCGCCCCCTATCGGTCCCTTCCTGGTGCCACCGCCGACGCATTCCGGATTAAATGAACGCGCCTTTCGTAATAGACCCACCAGGTGGGGGACTATCGATCAGTAAGTAAATTCCTAACTTCCACCCTCAATCAGCCCAATACTGTGCAGTCGCCTACTTCGGTGGTCATTTGGAAGCAAATCGATTTTTTTTTTAGTTTATTGTCATAATTTTAATTGTTTTATAAATATTTTCTTGTTAGGAAGCTAAACTCGAGTTATTCATAAAAATAACATTTCGAGATGTTTTTTTTTAGTTAATCTTTTACCCAAAAATCAGTTTCCACATTAAAACTGTTTCGCTCGCGGAAAGTTCGAGGATTTTCGCACACGGTTCTTTCGCCTTCTTCGTCAACGAGTAAGATTATGTTCGGCGCATCCGCTCTCTAAAAAAAAATAATGATTGGGTTCGACGGGATTCGAACCCATTACACTGTCTCCACTCTACCTGGCGATTCAGTGCTTCGGTCGACGTGCTCACTTTTTGTCACAGCGGATGTGTCGCCCTCCATTTTTGTCGGGCTTTGACTGTCCAGATTTTGACCATCACACGTGACTTGATCAGATTGTGTGGAACCGACTTATGACAGATTCTGTACGTGTTATCCGAGTTGTTGCTTCGAACGAATTACGATAGCGAATGAACGAATGAAATGAACGGACGGGGAGACTGGGGTTCTAATGCCTAAGAGTGAGTGAACAGATGAGTCTCGCCACCGCGCTTCCCCGTATTGCCGGCCGCCGGAGAGCGTCTGCCGGAGACTGTACCGGAACACCCGCCGGAGGCTTTATGCCGCCCAACAAGGGCCTCTTCGTGTCGTTGATCGGATTTTCGTGGCGGTTCCGTGGCCGAGAGTGGTGAGTGATGTTTTGGATCCGTTAATACCCTCATATCCATCTTAAGCTTCCTCTTACGCTTTGGATTACCTGAAACGGAGCCGATTGTCCAAAATTATAAATCATAAATCTGTCACGGATTCGGTCCATAATCCAATAGTGTTCCGAGGTCTGGGTTCTAATGTCAAAGTTAATTAATCAAACGTTTAACTTGATTTTTGTGTGGTAATCCCGGCTCATGCTTTCGTTACTCGATCCCGAGGCATTGGTGAAAATGTGCCCCTCCACAATTTGCTCCTTCGAAACGATAAGAGGGTACAGAACTTTCTGTTGTAATATCACTTCAGGAAAAAAATCACATGGTCACGGATTTGAGGATATGACCCGATCGCAAAATGTGAACCGAGGATATTCCTCGATCACAACATGGGGCGGGTGATATTAGAAAAAACATAATTGAACTGTAAACGAAAAAAACATAATTGTTATTTGGTCCCGCCATAGGCTCATCCAGGGCTACTTACGTGTAAATATTGTAATTAAAAACAATCCCTCCGCGCGCCTCTATATGGAAACAAAGCATTTGGTCGCTACGCTCATGTCACATGCAATGAGGCGTTGACTTTTAAAATTCGAGATTATCAAAGTGAACTTGATTATTTCTCTTTTATATATCTCTTGAGTATCACAACAGAATTTGCATTCACTAGAGATAGGTGGCGTAGTGGTTTTACGCGGATTCAATACTTTATCGATACCACCAGAATGTTTCGAGCGAGAGAAATTTATTCGCGGGCCTTCCTTTGGTCTTGAATGGAAATAAAGCAGTGTTACCTGTGCCTGTATCACACGCTGAACACTACTAAATTGGTCTGACCCATCGGGGCTTTGAGACAAATACGTTCGTAACAATACAAAATACTCTGTATTAATATATTGACTTTGTTTCCTGAATCAGGTATGTTAATTGCTTGTAAAGTACCGTAACTAAATTATTTGCTATGTTATTTTGCATCCATAAATCTGCATTTGTTGCAAATACAAGACACTTTAGATTAGACCAGTGCCGTATCAGTAGAATATTAGAGCCAGGACAACTCCGTTCTCTGAGCCGGAAACACGAAAGGATTCATGAATGCGAGGCTGCGCAAAAATTACCAAATGCCAAGTTTGGGTGCAAGGAAAAAACCATAGCAGCCACCATAATCCAGTCCAGCTTTTTTCCGAAATAGTTTTTTGCTGATTATAAAGGGTACACGTGTTTGTAACTAACTACAAATGATCGTCTGTGTACGGTGGTGGGTTGGAACGACTAGATTTGATTACAAACCTACTTTGCCCAGTTTTCTCGGTGCCTATATACCCCCGTCCTGTACCGAAATGCCTGTCTGTGTACGCGCCGCGTGATTTACCGTGACACTTTCAAATGCGCGTGTCCCCATGTTACTGTTCCAGTATATTTAGCCCTACTGTCGTGCGTAACAGTCGGGAGGTCTGTTGCTCAGTCCGTGGCCCACTTGAGTTGGTATTGGGTTTGGATTTACGAGTGCGTGGCGCATTCGTCTCTTATTTACTTTGAAACCCATTTGACCTAAACCACCGTTTCGTTGCACCCGTGATCGCGGGTTCAATTCCCGACAGGGACTTCCGGAATTTTTCATGCGAGTAAAATTCGTACGAGCGCCTTCTTTCGGATTATAAGTGAAGCTGTGGGACCCGTGTCTGGATGGTGTCAAGTTAACGTTAAATACTTCTACCTAGGTATGAAGTCTTGGCAAGGCAAAAATACCAGGTCGCACCCTTGACTGGAACGTTAACAGACCTCCGTAATACCACTTAAAAATTATCAGGATTTTTTAGAACCGATGATGGGTCATCCAAAAATTTATCAATAAAATGCAGTACAATCGATTTGGTTTATCTAAAAAAGTAGAAATACAGGGAGTCTGAGGAGCTACCCTTCTTTTTTAAACTGTTAAGGAGGCTTACCGTTCCCGATACCGATTACTGAAGCCGATCTCGTATTCTTGTCTAGCCCAAGTTACAGACCTAGGTAAGGATCTTTAACGTGTACCTGACATCGTACAGGCACTGGTGCCACGCCTTTACTTTCACTTTCATTCCGAAGGAAGGCACACGCGGACGAATTTTTTGTCGTCAATAGCTTTCAATGATCGGGACTTGATCTCTCGTCGCGGTCATTGTAGTTAGAGGCGCTAACAACTAACGGTACTTCAAACAATATTTCTAATGTTCTAATGATAGCATTTTGAGCCACGCCTTAGCCAAACATATTTGAGCTCCTAACTTTAGCATCAGCTGGTTTTAATTTTGTATCCACGATCTAAAATCAAAAATAAACTTAATTTAAAGTAAGAGTGGAGCATCCTGTCAGAATGGTCCTGGATGTCGTCGTTTCCTGCGGTTAAAATATTCCAATGTAAAAAAAAAAGAAAAGCGTCGTTCGCTGGGAGATGAAATTTCGTTTTTTGGGTAGTTGTGGTGTGGTGGCAAGGATGAGGTGGAGAGGCGAGGGGTGCGTCTCGCCTGTCAACCATGATGGGCGCGCTAATTAGACCGGCGAGGAGATTTATGAATTGGCACACCCTGGCCTGCCACGGATTATTTTGGCACCGGCGTTGTTGTTATTCAAAAACTATTTGTCGTGTGGCACCCCGAGCTTCACCCCACGATTCAAGTCAATACCGCGCACTCAACCCTGATGCGTAGCAAAAGTTTGAGAACTGAACCATTTGCATGCGACTGCTTCAATATCAATTCGGCATTGGATCGATATTGAAGCAGTCGCATGCAAATGGACCCCCAATCGCCTAAATAAATTGAATGAGCTTTGCACATTTGTCGCATGGCTACGACATTGATACAGTGATTCCGCTTCCGCTCTGACTCTGACTCCGGCTCTGAGTTTCGTTATTAGATAACGAGGTACTGGTGAAAATGTGCCCCTCCACAATTGCTCAAGCGATTAGAGTGGTGCGGAATCTCCTGTTGAATTCTCTTCAGTGATGGCGATCATTGATTGTCAATAAAACTATATAAAAAAAAAACAGACTTGATGGTTTTGCGATACTACGACCTTTGAAGCCAAATTATTAGGTTGCCCCCCTGGGGGAGGGGTGTAGAAAAAAGGGGTGCTGTACCGGAAGTACGGCCGTAACATAGATATGTCATGGGATCCGGGCTTGTACGCTAAAAAATAACTAGTCATTGCCGGAATTTGAACTCGTAGCCCCCAGTTTGTAAAGCCAGAGCGCTAGCGGCAAAAAGGGCAAACGCGCCACGATGACATCACGTTTAACTTTTATCTCGTATCTGAATAGACCAGTTGGCATTATCAATCCCGAAAGTCTAAAATAGGCACCCATTGAATGAAAACTCCACGTGAAAGTGCATAAATAGAGATGTATACTTAGAAATTAAACGCTTATGTCGTTGGTTTAATAAATTGTGTTTTTTATATATAAAGAGATGTAGATGGAGTCGAAGTGCGTTTTGACATTGTATATAGTAGCCCATATCTCAATAGCGTTCGATCTCGAATGATGAACACCCAACGCAAATGCGTGTAATGATGGGGAAGGGGAATAAACTTAAGGCTCACTTCCATTTCATGGAAATTTTTGAAACAATGTCGCTTACCCGTGACCAAGGACATATCTATGTCAAAAGCATAGTAGCTGGAAATTTAGTAGAGATAAAATTAGGATATCTTCGTCCTTGACTGGTCCCCGATCCCCGCCATTGGCTTTTCTGAGACTTATTGTGAGTGCACATTTTAATTGTAATTGTACCTGAGCTCCAAACCATTGTATCTGATAAACAAAATGAGTTTTCGTGCGTGTTAGAAACTGACGGGGCCACTAATATTGCCTTGCGTTTAGTTGTCGTCCAACTACAGTACACGGTTTGTTGCACTTTGTAGAGTCTTGTTAATATTTTCGCGTTTGTTGTCGCATTTGTCGCGCTGCTCGAATTCCCCGCCAGTTGTTGCCCGTGCCGATGCTTACGGGTTTACAAATTTGAGCTTGGCTAGACTCGATGACAAGGTCGTAGTAAAAATGATAGCAGCTGTCTGCTCTGTCATGAAGGAACTTTCTGTAGTTGATATCAACATGTCAGTGCAATAAGGACATAGTTTCACAGCACACCAATTTGTGAATTTCGATGTCATAATGCCATGTTTTTTTGTACATACACTGAAGTTGCAGGGAAGACTTCTTGCAATGAAATCAGTCTAGATTTTTTCTTTCTTTGTCCTTTTTGAGTGGGTTGATTATTTTAAAAATTCAAATTCCATCGAGCAGTTCAAATAGTTTTTAAAAAAATATATTAGTGTACTATACTTTTAAAACATTATATTAAACTTTTCGTGTGTTGAAAAGAAATTCATCGTGTTACATGCGTAGGAGAAATAAATTTATCCTAAAGCACATAGAAAACGAGTTCTGGGATCTTACTTTGGACGGAACTGCATAACGCGTTAATAGGTCGATTATTGACACGTATGACTTAAACGTCATAAAATTATCGAATCCCTTGTGACATTCAGTTTCGTATCAGATGACGTCGAACATGACTGTGATCCCCAAGCTTTAATTAATATTTGAATGCGCATTTCGTAATTACATGACCGCGTTAGCTACTTTGCCATCGGTTAAGGGTTTTTAAGGCGAACTTGCAGCGAATAATAGTTATTGATGTTTTAATTGACTTGAAATATCACTTTGTTGGATGCGTTGTTGCCCTTTGTGGACGGGGTAAGGATGCAGCCAGCAATAAAAAACGGAAGAAGTAGCACGGTGCGACTGTCTGGCGTGCAAGTCGTTCCTTCGCGCACACGATGATCTATTCGTCGGAGCCGAACTTGTAAAGTTTGCAAATGTCTGACAACAATGGGCTGATAAGAGTTTTCCGACCCTCCCCCCATCATCACCGCCGCTAACCCGGTCCTACGTCATTGAAAGCTAGCTACTCCGTTCTCTGTCTCTCTATAGTTGGTCTTGTGTGTGTTGGTGTTTTGGATCGCAGCCATTTTGGTTTTATCACTGCTTTCCATCTGCGCGTGGTTGCAGGGTGGAAGCTGTCGGCTAATGGGATCTGTCGTCTCTATCTATGTCGTTTCACTGTCGGGGTTCAACGATTCTTACACCACCCGGGGTGGGATCGTAACACCCTCTTTCCCCTTTGCTCTGTTGACGTCACGTGTAGTGATTTTACTCGTAACGTTTGCGTAGTAAGTTTGCGCGAATATCACCGTCAAAATTCCATTTTGTTCCCCTGTAAGTCCATCCACTTTTGTTTTAACAGTTCAGACTTTGATCGTTATTTTTCCGAAATTGTTCTGATTTTTATAGTGCAAATTGTGCAGTCATTGTTTCTGCATACTAACTTTTAACCATAACTGTAACTAATGAATATAGAATATAAAAGGTATAGATAGAAGATAAAAATATTTTGATATTGTCGATATATATCTGGATATATTTACTTTGTTTGCTGATGAATATAATTGCCTTACTATCGGGCATTTAAAAAAATAAATGAAAGTTTATTTGTTATTTTTTTATGCATTTCTAATTTGATTTCAATATTTTTTTGTCTTGTCAGGACATCACCGGAACGGCCCATGAGCTCCTCCGGAACCAGGACCAAGATGCGGCGGGCTTCACCCGGAGCACACAGGAATTCTAGCTTCGAGAAACAACGCTCCCCTGTCCGGTAAGTGATGTTGGATGAATCTATTAATCGCCCTTCCTGTTATTTCGAGGCGATTAGAGGGGTACATAATATTCTGTAGTAGCATTCACTGTAGTTAATAAAAAAATTAGTTATTTAGGTAAAAAATTATTTCTTTAAATACCAAATTTGCTACTATTAAATTAAGCATCTTGTCATACGCTCTTTGGGTCGAATTTTTATTTTTTATTTGGTTTCTTATAATCAATATTGTGAAATACCATCATTTTTTACAATGTCAACAAATTGTAAAAAACAAAAAAAAGTATTTCGAAACTTCTCGCTTTTTTTTTCTTCGAATGTGACCCATTCATTGACGAGTTTATCAATAACGTTCCATTTCCTCCCGCAGGCCCACCTCCCGCTCCAACCGCTCGCCGATCCGTTCCAACCGCTCGCCGATCCGCACCAACCGTTCGCCGATCCGCGCTAAGTCCGGCCGCTCGAGCCTGAGCCCGCGCCGTCACTCCAGCGGCGGCCCGCCCAAGCGTCGCTCGTCCGTCTCGCCGCGAAGAGGAGTTCCCAACAAGAAGGGATCCGCCGCCACTATCGCCTCCTCCATCGACCGCCGCCCGCCGCCCCATCACCGTGGATCGTCGCCGCCCTCGCGCGCTCCGCCACCATCCCGCAACAAGTCAGGCAACAGCGGCGCTCCCCGAAGGAGTTTCTCGCCGCCCGTGGCGCGCCGCAGCGGAGGAGACCAGCAGTCCACCGGCCACCAGTCGTCCAATGTCAGGTATCAGTCGTACGGCCCAAAATCACCGTCTATCACTCACATGGGAAATGGGAGTCTTCTTAGCCACTCGCCGAACGGATCTTCCGCCGTGACGTCATCGGACGTGGCCAGGAGCGCGGTCTTTTGTAGAGGATTAATTATGTAGCGGATGCAGATACGCCCAGGATGCGCGATATAGCAAGCGACGGTGAGGTTATGAAGACCAGGTCAGTTTTGTAGGTCATGCGGATCATCTCGACTGATGGATGACCCGGATAGCTCACCTGATGGCGTTTATCGTTAGAGGCCGGTCATGGATCAACCGCTGAAGAGTCGATTCGATCGAAATGTCCCCGGTAAAGAATGCAGTAAAAAAAATAGAAGTAGCGAAGTGAGGAAGCGACGAAAAGTCCAAATTAAAATGTTCTCAACGATTCTCTCTGTTACGAATGTAGAAGTTGGAATCACGCGAATTCTAAGTGGGAGATTACTTCCGACATGTCTTGACCTTGAAGATGTTCCGCGGCGAAGCAGAAGATTCTTCTTCCGCCACTAATTTAAATCTTGACTCGCTGATATTGCTCACTGTGACGTTTGACTCAAGACAGCCACGATTGCGTTATTTTAGTGAGGAAGAAAGCAACCGTGCTCGAGCGTTGAGCATGACGATTGGCTTCATCTCAGATGGTTCCAAGATTACATAAATTGCCATTGGCTAAATGAAGAAAACCCACGGAACATAAACTCTTAACTCGATAATCTCTTCACTTGAGCACCTGGATGCCGGACAAGTTTTTTGAAGAACTCCAAATAACCCTTCTATTTTGGACGAAGCCGTCGATACAATCCAAGATAACCCTGATTTATTTCTTTCATCCACGCCTGATCGGATTAGCAAGTGTTGACAAACTTCCGTGATGTCTACCACTAAGCATGGATCATTGGGAACAACAGCATCAAAGACGTTGATTTCAGTTACGCCAAAGTTTGGTTGGAAAATGCAGCACCGGGAAAAAAGAAAGAGAAAAAAAATAAAGAAACGTTGGTTGGCAGCTGAACTTATCCGATTGCTGCTTCGAATGGCTGATCGCGTTCAACTGATTTTGGCTGTACTCAAGCAGGAAACAGATATTGGGTGTCCTAGCTCGACGTCAAGAGGACCGTGTAAAACATTTTCCAACCGCTTCCGTTCCTGCATACTCAAGTTCGCCGTGAAAGCCCGACCCACTTAACGCTCATAATTCTACTTTTGCCGCACAAGGACAGCTGCCAATGCCGTCAAAAATGTGTTCTAAAGCAAAAAAATTAGCACGACCTACCGACCACAGACGCGGGATGTAGGATGTTCCGCTACTTTGATCCGTGAAACAATAACCGGGTGCATTTTTTTATTTTTTACGGTTCTACCCTCTCGTCTCTTTTTGACGTTTCTGACCCGAACCGTTTCTTCCTTTTTGCGCTCTCGCAGTCCTGGCGCCCGTCCAAGATGCTGGCTGTGCCGCACGTGAGAATGTGCCGCTGTGTGGAATCACAATAAGTGAAGCGAAGATGTGTGCGGAGGGGCAAAAAAGAATCGCGGAATTGTCTCGGGAGCTTTCGATTCCTCGCATAGCTCGCTGTGTCGAAATCGAGTGAAGACTTATTTTTTTTTTTGCTTTCGTTTAGCAGAAAAAATATATAAGGCGGTTTGGACTTGGGTGCCAGCGGATTTGGCATTCTAATTTGAACTCTTCTGTCTTTCTCTCGAGCTGTGTGTGCGCGCGGAGATGCCGGATGGAAGATGAAGTGCACGACTGACACAAATATCGCGTGTTTTGCAGCTGGCGGATATTCTATTATGTTTCCACCACCATCTGCGTCTCGTGACGATGAGAAGAAGAAAAAAAAAGGATAGCAATGGAACGAATTTTATTTTATTTTTGTTTTGGAACGAGGCCGTCACGGATTTGTACGAGTGCTTCATTAGTCGCATTCGCGACAACTCCCAATTCTCTAAAATTGGAACTGGGTTGGTTTTTTATGCGGTCTCATTGACGTATTTAATTTGAACTGGCCGATCTACGTATCTCAAGATTCGATAATTTCGGGAAGAGAAATACTGATGCCGTTGTCCGCAATCTGAATTCCTTCAATCGCTGGAATAACTAACCGACACCAATGGCAATTTCGCCTTCATTATACGAACGTTGTTCCGTCAACTGAACAAAATGAAAGAGAATCGACATACAGCTATCCGGGTTTTAAAAACGTTAACTTCCGAGACGATTCAAAAGGACTGGTACGACGTGCTCAATTTCACCACCCCGGATTCGTACCCTGGATCCCGTCACATGACAGATCTCTAAACTAACTAACTGGACATCCCTACATTTGCAGTCACCAACAGACACTAATTATAGAATCGATGCCCAGCGTGATATTTCGCACACGCAGTCTACGCTTGACAGAACATCCCACCCCCCACCATCGAAGAGTCAGTTATTTAAGGAGTCTCCGTACAAACGAAAGAATTTTGATGAACGGCTGAGAACGTGGTAACGGCAGCCGCAATTCGAGGGACCGATTTCCCGGAGACATATTGCTACAACATGGCCAACTTGTTCTCTCCGTGCGCTTGGCCGGCGGCCAACATTACCCGACCCACGTTTCGCCTAATCCCAACGGCGTGAGTCATCAGTATCATCATCGCCACCACCAGTACCACCACCGGAAACAGCAGCTAGAACGAACCACATGCCGGAGTTGGCTGTCCACTGAGACGTGAAGGACGTGGCCACCCCTTCCGTCGTGCCATGCAAGCCTCGTCACGGGATAATATGAGGAACCATAACGTCCAAAAATATATTTCCCCCATAAATCTAATTAGTAAGCCGTTCGTCAAGATTGGGTGGTTCTTCGCCAATTCCAATTATCGAATAACTTGACAGATTCCAGAACTTCGTGCATATTTGAAATCCATTGGAGGATTCGTTCAGCTGATTTCTAAACTCTAGACTCGATTCAGATTTGGATTTCATTGGAAGTCAAACAGGATACAAAATATCGCAATATTATCGAATTGAAAAGGAAAATACGACAGAAAGCACATAAAACACATCGGACTTGTATCTACTGTGGAACTCATAGGCATCAAAGAAACGAAAGAAACATATAATTTTGAAGAATCAAAACCCAACTCTGGCTGCACTAAAAATATAATATCGTTCTAATGGAATTGGAACTGGTCAAAATATGATTGGAATAACGTAAAGAAGCTACTCAGGAAATTTTTCTCGCTCCACCATTCATTTGACGTCAGCTGGTTCATTCTACACGATCACCAAAACATGAAAAATCAACGCTCGCTCATGAAGGTACTATACCCGAAGTTTAGCGACCCAACCCGTCTGTTCCAATTTTAAAGTTACCAGTTTCGTACTCTCTTCGATCTTTGTCGGCCGTTTCTCATCCTTCCGAGTTTGGTCGGAGCTAAATAACTCTACGTCAAAGTCAGACGTTATTGTGTCGGCGCTCGACGAATTGAATTCCCGTTCCGGACAGCGACGATCTATTTGAGGACACTCGACTCGACAACATTTAATCGTCCCGTATACTAACTCTAGGGGACTGTTCTAGGCATATTGAAAACATGCGGAGTGATTTAGATTCTTATATTTCGAGCGAATTTGGTCAAATAGAGGCGGCACCGTTAAATTAGCAAAGGCAACATCCAATTCATTTTAGCTTATCAATTTTACTCCCTTTGTGAGATAATAATCTGTGATAATTTTTAATTCCAGGTATTTTTTCTTAATATTCGTGGTGATCAGTGAAATTATTTTATATTTTAATGGTTTGCACTATGTTTGCACTGATTGAAATTTGAGCAGAATTTGGGGAATGAAGGGTTCGTGTCCATTTTGTTTGGGCACTGAGAGTTCAGAATGCTCCACCGGTTTACGGCCAGTTATCCATAAAGGGGTTTGTATTTGATTAGCATTGCCCGTGTGAAACTATTTTTCTGGAACGTCGAATGAGTCAAAACAAATCTAATCCGATTTCAACCATCGAAAAAAAAATGCAAAATTCCATTTTTTCTACGTCAAATCGATGATCAAAGAATTATCGACCGTTTTTGCCTCCAATGGGCCGCATTATTTTTCGTATTTTCGCCCACACTCGAGAAAGTGCTGAGGCAGGACCCGTCGATGACCCGTTTTTGATGATCAGTGCCGTCCACCTCCCGATCTCCCACAATTCACCCGATATCGCAGTAAATTAAGCTAAGCTTTTGTGTGTGGTTGTGTGACACCCGTTGTTGACCCGCTGCTGCTCTTGCGGCTTCTAGATCTCAGATCGGTGGCAGAGGCCGAGGCCGACCCGCGGGTGGCGCCCCCCTACGGCCGCCCCCGGGTCACATGAAGCAGCCGCTGCTGGGCGGCCAGGGGCGAGCGTCGCCGCCCCAGCAGCAGCAACCGCTGCTGCACTGGCACAACAACTCCGGCGTGGGCAGAGGCAAGGAGCCCAACAATATTAGGTGAGTAGACGAATTTATTTTGGAACGTCTGCATATATTATTACTCGTATATCGACTTGTGCGACTCCTGCCTATTGTGAAATGTACGTCGATTCCTGGTGCGGTCTCCCATTTATTTTATTTAGTTCATTTTATTTTTTTATTTAATTGATATGGCAATGCCCCTCTGGCTTCGCGATAACAATACGAGCAGAATAAAATCTACTGTTGCGTTACTTACTACAGTGATTGTTAAAATTATCCCTATATGGATTTTTATAGTCAAGTTAAATGGCGTAATTTATAAATATGGTCAAGTCTAATAAATAATTAAAAAAATATCGCTTAAATGAGTTTATTAATATGGGCTGGATTCCAATAGAATTATTGCAGAAATTTATTCTATAGAATTATCCTGCGAGTGACCAATCACAGTTGTGTTTTATGTTCTCTCCGTCTCTCTATTTTCAGTTCGAATATCGGTTTCAAAGATAAGCACGCGATAGATAGGCCGCGTCATATGGATGGTAGAAACGACAAGGATGCAATGATGTCGAACCGGGGGCGGCCCCATCAGCGCGGCTTCCTGGCAGGACCGCAGCAGCAGCATCAACAGCGCAACGGCAGCCCCAACTATCGGGAGCGCAACTTGGATAACCGAATGCAGCGACGATCTCTGTCGCCCTTCGGGAAGAGAGACAGGCAAGTGTTTCCGCACGCAACTCTGACCATTCATATTTTAGTTTATTGAGCGGATCGATGGTCTGTTCCTGTCATATCACAATGTGACATTGAATAAGTTAAATAGTTGATGTCAGGCTGACGTTATAATTGAGCGCGTGTGACGTTGCAATCACCATGAGTGCGGAATGCACCGACAATTTGAAGGTGTGGATTAAACCGGTAAGGGAACATGGTTACAGGACAGCGCCGAAAAACGTAACTCCTGTGGCTGTCTTTGCTGATGTGTTAACAATTGTAACAACTTAGCTTTTCATTCACAGGTTCATGAACGAAGAGGACAAATTCCACGATCAGGGCGGCCCCAACTATTCTTCCCCGCACCACAAGGATGGCCCGGGCGGAAGCGGCGGACCGCGGGACCACCGCCACCCCTTGCTGGACGACGATCGTCGCGGTGGCGGGCCGCCAGTGGGCCTCAGGGGCCGCTCCCACGACGAAGCCTTCTGTCCGCTGGAACTGGACGATCTGGACTCGGACGATCAACTGTCTGGTGGACGCATGTCCTACACGCAGGAGGAACTCAAGAAGATCACCGTGGACATCTTTCGCTCCGTGCCACATGACGGCGTCCAGGGCAAACGGAACATGTTCAACCCTGAAGTGAGTTGTCCATACCCTTGAACAGGGCCTATTTTTCTTCTTTCTGTTGAGCAGTTTTGTATTATTACACATTTAGCTATACTGATACATAACGTCGGGATGCGAATATAGTTACCACAATCTTATGAATTATTTTAATGAATTATTATAAATTTATTTCTGCATTTCAAATGGTGAAACGAACAAAATTAACAGGATTGTGGTAACTGTATTTTGATTAATGTTGCATTTTAAAGTTGATTTTCACAAAAATAGCAGAATCGAAAAAAAAAATTGCATGTTGGGCACAAAATTTAATTTATCACTACAGAGCACAACTGAAAAAAGTGCACGTTTATTTGTGTCAGATGGTTTTTAATAAATGTTTTTTTTTTTATCTTGGTAGGATGTCGTTGTGGTGCGGAGACCCGGGGAAGGGGTGAATCCCATCTTCGATCGTGACGAGATTCGGCAGGCCAGCAAAGCTGAAGCCCAAATGCTGGAGCGCCGCATAGTGGCGGTTCAGCCAGATAGAAGTCTCCTGGGCCAGCATCCAAACCAGATCCTTGATGCGCCAGGTAAATATAATCCTGCGGTTTACATAGATACTTAGGTTTTTGATTTATCAACTTATATTCGTTTATCGTGTCTTTAATTTTTGTTTCTATTATTCGTTTCGGGTTACTATTATTCTGTTATTATCAATTCAAAATTTACTGGAAATTTGAGAACTGCATTGGTAAAATATTTTTAATTTTGTAAATAAGGAAATGCTGACGAATTTTATGGTTAAAAGAACAAAAAGACTAGTCATTTTATATTTTCGTTAGTTATCGGAGCATTTTATTGAACTATTTTCTATCCTTACTTTTTAATATAGTAGTATCGACAACGTGTTTCATGTTTGATCTTTGAACTCTTGCAGGTGCTGACGACCGGGATAGTTTTCGCGTGGGCAACGACCACTTTGGTGTGCCCGATCACAAGCTCGACAAAGAGGTGGCTATGGGGCACCATTCCCAGAGTCTCAACGATCGCTGGCAGAGGCCGGAAATGAGAAATGCAATGGACGGTAGAAACCGTAATCGATTTAATCGAAATGATATGGTAAGTGCTGTGTCAAATAGAAACCACTCCTTATTTTTTTTGCCCTAGCCTGTGAATATTACCTAAAGTTGCAAAAAAAAGCAACACGGTGACCGCTCGGCATTTACTTTTGTTTACATGGGGAAATTTCCACTGTAGTGAAAATAACTACAGGATATTCTGTACCCGTCGTGTTGCTTGGACAATGAGTGAGAGACATATTTTGACCAAGGATCGAGTTAAAACGAATAAACGGAACCCCGCCGGTAATCGAAACTGGGACCACCGCACTGCAGCCTTTCGCAATACCGACTGGGTTACATCGAGTCGCACTTATTAAATGAGCATTCAAATGTTTTTGTTGATATGTGTCGACAAAATCTAACTTTCTGTTTTTTTTTGTTTTTTTTTCTTTCCCTGCAGAATCTACATAGTATGGATGGCCCCGGTTTCGGCGTAGACAGTCCCAACTTTCAGATACACCGAGACAGCCAATTTCCGGGGGGCGGGGGTAACATTGGTATGGGCATTGATTGTGGCCCAGGTGGCAGAGACGGTGGTGGAGTCCCCGGAGGAGGTGGAGCCAAGCGCTCGCGTAGCCATTCCCCAGAGTCGCGACAGTATTATGGAAACCGTTTTGGTGGCGGGGAGCAGCAGTCCCCGCACCGTGGCCTCATGGACGCCCCGCCGCATGGAGGTCATAACGACATGTTCGGAGAAAGTGGCGGTGAAGGCATGGGTGGCGGATTCTTTCATCCGGACCAACGTCAGCAGCAACAGCAGCGCTTCGATGCGCCACCAGGGGCGCTGATGATGACTCCGCAGCAACAACAGCGACGTCCGTTGATCGATCAGCACGATCTCAGGTTATTTGCTGAGCCTTTTCCCTCGTCAGTCTCTTGGCCTCGATCGGGTTTCGCTCGCCGATGGGCCAGCCGTAGTTTCGGTCAGGCCGGCCCACCCACTCGCTCGTTTGGTTACGGGTTACGACCAGAATATGATCCGGGGGTCGGCTGGATGGCTGTCCGCCGGTCGTAGCAGCTATCGCCCCCTTTTGTCGAGGAAAGCCGCCATCTTGTTACCACATGGGCGCCTACACACCGTCTTTCAAATTCGTAATTCACAAAATTAGATCCTATTTTTTTCATAAACGTCTAGTATCCGGCTTACGGACTGGATGTCTTATCTGACAGCACGAAGCTGCATCTGACGGTATCTGACAGCACGGAGCTGTGTTATCTGGCAACCCGGAGTTATAGCATATTGCCAGCACCGTGTTGATTGTTATTTTATTATGTCAATCGTCGTTCAGCAAAATTGTCGAACATCCAATCTTTGACAAAATAAATGTAATTGATTCGAGCAAAGTTAGCACATGAGACTCAACGTTATCATTTCCAAAAACAGGCAATGCTAATTCACAACACATACCTCGTTATGGTTAGCACATCATTGTTATGAGAGTTTTAAGAGGAAAAATATTAGTGATGGGTCGGTAAACGGAGCCCGGATACGTCTAAAAAAATATAACGCACCGGCCGACCGGACAGATGCCCCGTCAACCATTCACGCACACTAACCCCGAATTCTTGGTCACCTCCTTTCTGTTGGCGGCTGCTTTCCCACCCTCCCCCCAACAGGCACAGCCTATCCAAGCGGAGACAGTCGCTGGACTCGCGACCGCCGACCAGGGAGGAACGGCGACCCGGCGGAGAGGGAGGACCAGGTGGCGGTGGCAGGGACTTTGGCGGCGATCGAGATCGCGAAGAGCGGGGTGGGGGACGACGCTCGAGGGAGCGGGCACCCAACGACCGATGGGCGCCCGATACCACCAGCGATTCTAGGAATCGTGGAGGCACTGGTGGAGGTAAGATTCTATCCATCTGTATTTGATACCTAATAGTTATTTCGGGTCTGCCATGTTCCTTGAAATTTAATTTCTGATTGTTCCACATAATTCTTTCAAACAAATAGAAATATTTTTAGTTTGAATTTTTTTGGGTGGTGGATTGCCAGCGCCTTCGTCATCAAACACGCCCGTCATGTGCCCGTCCAATAAGCGGACCTTTTCACAAGCTCGACTACCTAAGCTGCTAGATTAGCCTGAGAGGACAAACTTTGGCACCGTCTTTTGATCACTATTTTGATTAGTAAACTTAGATTTATTTTATCGGTTTAATAATAATTTTTCATTTCTTTATGTCAAATTCTTTATGTCTAAATTGTAATTTATGGTACTACCATTAAATTGTCGAGATCGTTCAATTTTGTTTGTATTAATTGGTTCGGTTTTGTAGGTCCCGGGGGAAACTGGAACCAGCAGCAGCAGGATGATCGAGGTGGCCCGAGGGACTCGTTCAACTCCGGAGGAGGAGGAGGAGGTCACCTGCCCAATTTTTCCACTCGCCCCGATAAGTATTCCTACCAGGAGTGGCGCGATAAGCCAGACGTGGTTCCCAAGGGATCCAGTTACTTCGAGGTGAGGAAACAAAAAAATAAGGGCAGCATTGTGAACGCGAAAGAAAAGCGTGGTGGAATTCATACTCTAGTTGACACGAGGTCTTCTGTCTCAAATTAATTTACACGGTTTTTTAATTTTATTTAATTAAATTACACGGAACCGAATTTCAGATTATGTCCTGTTATTATGGGTTCGAATCTATGCTGATGCGCGGATTAACAAAAAAATTTATGTTCACTCTGTGCGTCTCGTGAATGGTGCGAGATAAGCAGTTGCGGAGAAGAACAGTTGCACATTGTCAATCGTTATATTTTAAATACTGAATCTTTTTACTATTATGTATATTCATTCTGTTGCACCAGGTAATCTTATATCTTGATATTCACTTTTTGTTGTAGCACGACACGCGCGACGATTTCCAGGGCCGAGTTTTTCGCGGGCGAGGCGGGTTCGCGCCTCGGGGCGAACGCGGAGGCCGTGGCCGGGGAAGTTTTGGCAACCCGCGTCCGGGCGGCAACTTCTCGGGCCACCGTGGTGGTCGCGGTGGCGGTAACGGGGGATTGGGTGGCGACGGTGGAGGCGGCGGTGAACGCGGTGACCGCGGTTTCGTCCGACATCGGGGTGGCGGCGGCGGAGGCGCACACGGCGGTGGCGAGCGGGGTTTCGGCAACAACTTCTCCTTTAATCCGAGTGAGTCGTTTGTTACTCTTCCGTGAGTGCAGAGGTTCGTGGTTTGTTGTGTCATATAGCTTATTTCTTCTTGCCACGCTGCTGTCGTGTTTTCCCAAGTTGTGAACTGTTGGAATATTTTCTAATCGTGTTTCGAGATTTAATTGGGAGTAGGATACAATTTGGTATGGAGTAGAAATTAAAAATAATTTGGATCGTATTTGACATATTACTTACTGATCTCTTGACTGCTTGAGGGCATTGTAATTGGGTCTAGGGGCTAAAAAGGTTACCATTTTGCTTTTCGCATATGTTCTCGAGTGTATGTTGTCTGTTCTCGAGCATCCCATTTGCGCACCACCCTGACCCGCTTTGCTGTTGCAATTTTATTTTATTTTACTTTTGCATTGGTATTGACTAATTTGCTCAAATAATTCAGTATATTTATCACGCAGAGGCAGACAATCTATGTTTGTTCAAATGTCGCGGCAATTCACTGTGAGACCACCTTAACCAACGTTTCTCTCGTTGGTTTCTTTCAGGAAATAAATGGTCACCAAGTCAGTGGCAACACGACAAATTTGAAACGTCGCCCGAACGTAAAATGGTGAGTAATTTGTCAGTGGACTCATACTTCTGACATTTACTGTCGTCACGAAATAGTTTTCCCAACACCAATGGGGAATTACATATAGCTTAATGGTTACTTTTTTTTAATAAAAATTACTGACTAAGCAAATCGTTTCTTCTTCTTAAATCTACAACGCGTCAAACCTTGCCGAAACTTCAGTTCTCGTTTTATAATTTTTTGTAATTTCGAGAATGTTTTCTTACAGGATCAGGATAACAAGCCGAGCAGCACCACTGGAAACAAATAGCCGTTTTCGGTACGCGCGCTCTACTTGCCTCCACATTCGCAGTCAGTTTGCATTTCGTTCCGCGTGTGCCAAGACCGCCTCTGGATCCAGAACAAGTCTCTCCTCTGCGTTCGCTAGTTTTCACATTCGTCTAGTTTTCGTTTGTAGATTTATTTTTATCCTGTCTTCTCCATTCGCCTTTCCGCTCCACGATTATGTATAAATTTTTGTTCTTTGCACGCACCAGGTTTATCGTTGTGTATATTTTCTAAGACAGATTTCCCTTCTGAAACTTATCTCGAAAATCCTATTTTATTTCGCTTCGATTATCTGTTTTATTTTCGGGAATATAACCCACTTTTGGTAAGCAAGATTCGCTAGCCATAGTTTTTTTTGGCTCTTATTTGAAGGATTAACGGATAAATGACGCCTTCTCTTTGATTAATTTTAGTTCCATTAAGTTAATTATTTTGGCATTTACCTTTAATTTATCGTTAATTTTTGGTTTTAGGCCATTGTAATCTTTCAGAACAAATACATTTTTAATTTTGATCAGAACGTGGGATTAAAAATACAAACAGAACTTCATTGAGCTACTAATAAAAAGACAAGTTGTGTATAATTATTGTATCACATTTTTTGTAGTAATGTTTGGCTAACATGATGCTTGCGACATTCCATTAGTTTTGCATCATTTTACCTTTCCCCCATTATATTTTTTTCGACATCGAAGAGTTCAGTGAGCAAATATGACTATAGTTGGCATGTTTACAATGATTAAATTTTGACCGACCATTTCAAGTGAAAGAATATTTTGCGTTGATTTGGAATTTTGGATTCGCTTATTGTCGTCTATGAATATCGCAGCAACTTGTGGCGAATGTTCTTCATGTGGTCAAAGGTTCCAATTTTGGGCGAATGTATTGCGGTATACATCGAGTTTCCGAAAATTGTCATCAATTGTTTGATCGAATATAATTTTGCTGTTCCTGCCGGCCATGATGATAAAAAATATAATAAAGGAGATTTATTTGAAAAATTAATAAAAGTATGTATTATTTTTGCGTGTGATCGCATGATTTAGATTTATACTTAATTGTGATAATCGCCGCGCCGTGGCATTCTGGCAATATGTTTGATAGTGAGGTATTTGGCCAAATGCGGTACGGATTGATGGAGGGTGGAGAAGGGGCTTGAACTAAGGTTTGGCAGAGGGCGTTTTATTCGGAGAATGAACCATGAATTTTATTTTCAAGTGCACCTGTTGTCATCAATTTTATTGACATAAAATAAAATTATTCTGAATTAGACAAAAGTACGAAAAGTCATTAAAAACAGACGCTGGCGGGTCAATTTTACAAATATCAATATTTTACGAACCACCCTTGTCAAATGGATGGAAAGGGTCGTCCATAAATTACTGCTACATTTTAGAATTTCTCTCCGAAAACGGTTTTCATATTCGGAGATATTTCAATCAATTAGTTCCACAAGCTTCGCGTTCGGAATTTATTTATTTATTGCAAGAGCCACTTGTTATTTCATTCTGCGCTGCATCAAATGATTGCAGAGGCTTGCGAGCGTCCCCTATCACCCATTGGCGATGAGGGTGGGTCAAAGGTCGGGGGCGTTCACCTGCAGAGGGCCACCACTAGGTGGCGCTGACACCAGTGCCCAATGAGAATTTGTGCTGCGAGTGGACATCAAATTTAGCCTGAATTTTGCGATGAAAATAGCTACATAAACGTCAGATTGACCAGTTTTTCTTTCCAAGAGTGTCGCCTACACCGGCTTATAGGTACAAGTTTACATTCAACGTGAATCCAGCCAGTACTTGCGGTAAGAGTAGATTTGAGACGAGGTCGCGCTGCGTTTGGTCGCAGCAGGTCGCCCCACATTAGCGTCGCCATATTTCTCGATGGAGGCCGAACTGAACGTCTCGCAGCAATTCTCCACCATGGAGGAAGCCGAGCAGGCCGTGTTGCAGTTTTGCAGTCGCAATTCGCATCCCGTGAAAAGAGAAAGCGCCCAGTCGGCTGAATCCTATAACAAGCGGGTAGGCCGCCCCGAAAAGGCCCTGCCTGCTATTTTTCATCTATCTCCACTCGTGACGTCACTCGATGTAGATTGTGGCTGTGCCGTTACTTATGATAATGGTCCTCGCATGTTTGTTTGGGTTCCATCGTTTGCAAATGAAACGTGGTTTTTCCCCCTCGTGGGTGGGTCGAACCGATTGTGCTTGTTGTCACCTTTGTTTAATTCGTTTCAATGACTGTTGCCTAGCAACGACGTCGAACAGTGGAATACAGTACAAGAAGGCACTTCCATGTACAGTAACGACTGTTTAGATTAGCCATTTCCCCTACCTGCTAGTCGACGTTGATTTAACTGTTAGTTAGAAAGCCAAAATAAGCGAAAGACAAAAAGGACACAATGTCAATGAGTCATTGCAACGCTCAAGTTTCCACTTGCCATTATTCTTATGAAAGAACTGAGTCTGTGCCAAGAAAGTATATCCTGCATGCTTGTTTAGACACTTCTACCATCTTCGCCTGGTCTTCCATTCACCCTGCTCTATTAAGACAAACTAAAAGTTTCATTAGTTTTGATTCTGTAAACAAAATATTATTTAAAATAAAACTCAGTAGGGTATCACATTATTTTTGTGAGGGGGTCTTGCATTTCTTTGTCCCATTTACTTGGTACATGCTACAATATTCGAGCCTGGACTGTAAGTGTCAACACCGGTCGCTCGAGATACGTGGTAAAATATAATAAAAACAGCAATTCTTCTGCGAAAGAGTAGAGTAGAGTACTCTGAATACTGAAATTTTTCTCTATTCTCTATGCTATTCTCTATGAAACATTTCTCTATTCGTTTTGACTTATAAGAGACGTCCTAACTCATCGACATCAAAGACAGGTTTTCTAATATTCAGTTGTGGAAGGGCATGCTTGCAATTGTTAATGTTTTATATTCTCTGTCAAGAGACGTTGAATTCTATGTAATAACATTTTATTCCATACGACAATATTCGGAAGTGTTTGCGCGTCTTTCAATTGTGAACGCCTTTTTTTTCTTCATTGGCCGTTGATGTTTCCAGATATCAGAAGTTGCGAGTAACGCGTAACATACACGATAATTGGTATTTTCCGTTGCCAATTTCCTGTTCCCTCCGGGGCGTCCGGGCCTATGTAGCAACTAAGGAAATACCTTTGGTAACACTTGGATTGACGCCCATTTCTACGGCTGTCGTCGTTTCTTTTAACGCCGGAGAATATCTGTACACATGTACGGTTTGGTGGCTCGTCAAATGTATCTGATTTCTAAATGTCAGCTGCTTCGATTTCTGTAGGCCGGTGGGGCAGCTTGGAAAGTGTTGTTTTCTACCTGTCATTCTGGAGCCAAGCCAAAAGTAGAGCAATTTAGTTTGCCATTGAAAAATCTTAAGCTCCATTGTCGACCAAACCTTGGCCTTACGAGAAGAGTTTGCCATATCGGGGATTTTTGCGCTCTTCCTCTCTGCTGTGTATAGATTTTTTGTGCACTAGTAAACTCGCGTCTGAGCCGTCTGAAGGGGCTGCTTGCGGGTAAATATTGTAATTGTAATGGCAAACCACCTCTGTGTTCTGCCAAGAAAACTCAGGGGGCTTCTGCTCCCTGAAGTCACCAGGTGTCGGGGGATCGAGGGCCGGGATCCGGAGACGACGCGAGGGACACACAAAAAAAAACAATCTAACATTAATATTCGTGTATATCTTGCTACCCAAATAATGACGATTCTACGTAAAAAATAATAATTTAACCAAACTTTTATGTATTCCTACGGCTAATAATCAATTTCTTCACACGTCTGCTTTTCAAGTGGGTTAATGTTCGTTCCCCATTTCTTCTCGTTTCCAGTCCAGAGCGAACTCTGAACAAGCGCGTCTCGCTCCAATCAGCAGTCGGCAGCAGCCTATCCAACTCACCACCCCCAAGCTAGCCTACCAGACCCCACGTTCATCGCCATGTCGAACGGCACCACCCCCGCCACCAACGGTAGCGACCAATCGCCTATCCACTGGCCGGTTGGCCTGCTCAACTCCAAGTTCAAGTATCTGACGGCCGAGACCTTCGGTTTCAAGATCAACGCCAACGGCACCTCCCTCAAGAAGAAGCAGATGTGGACGCTGGAGCCGTTCGGCTGCGACGGGGCCGTCTGCCTGCGCAGTCACCTGGACAAGTACCTGGCCGTCGACCAATACGGCAACGTCACCTGCGAAGCCGAGGACAAGGACCTGGGTACCAAGTTCGCCATCGCCGTGGCTGCCGACAACTCGGGCCGTTGGGCCTTCCGCAACGAGATGCGCGGCTACTACCTGGCCGCCTCCGCCGACAAGCTGGTCTGCAACAGCAAGGCGCCCGGCGACGCCGAGCACTGGACGGTGCATCTGGCCGTCCGCCCGCAGGTCAACATCCGCAGCGTGGGTCGCCGCCGTTTCGCTCGCCTGTCGGACGGCCTGGACGAGATCCACGTGGACGCCAACGTGCCGTGGGGCAAGGACACCCTGTTCACCCTGGAGTTCCGTCACGACAAGTACGCCATCCACACCTGCAACAACAAGTACCTGTGCCCTGACGGCAAGCTGGTGGACGGCTGCGCCAAGGAGTGCCTGTTCACGGTGGAGTTCCACAACGGCAACTTGGCCTTGCGCGACAAAGTGGGCCAGTACCTGAGCCCCATCGGCGCCAAGGCGGTGCTGCGTACGCGCAGTCAGAGCGTCACCAAGGACGAGCTGTTCACGCTGGAGGAGGCGCTGCCGCAGGCCAGCTTCGTGTCGGTCAAGAGCAAGTACGTCTCCGTCAAGCAGGGTAAGTAGTCAATTGCAGCTCAGGTGGCGCTCTCAAAACTCTCTCATGGCTGAGAGAGTTTGACAAAAAGCTTTCGGAAAAAATTGGGTTATTTTAAGGTCAGTTTTTGGAAAAAAAAAGAAGCAGCTCTAGCGACGCGGGATATGGTGTTAATTACCCAAATTTGAACAAGGCAAAAAAAAAATGAAGTATTGATCCAAATTTGAAAAAGGCATATACATTTAAGCATTTATTTGAATTTCTAAAAAGCAAAAAAAAAATATATATTAAAATTAACCAAATTGGGCAGTCAGTTTCGAATAACTTTGTTTTGGGAAAAAAATTAGTTGATTTGGAAGTCAGTTTTGGACGTCAAATTTTAAAAACATCTTGGAAATTTTAGTCATTTTAGAAAAAAAAAATTGAAATGGAAAATAATCTTCGTAGCAGAGTAAAAATAATTTATGTTAAAAATGTTGGTCGTCAAAGAGATTTTATTTCCTTGAAGAAAAGGGCTGCTGCTTCAAATTTCAACTAAAATTTATACTGTATGAAGGTCAAACAACGGCAAGATCGGCCATGAATCTAAAAATTAAAAAAATGACTAATAATTTGGCGAAAAACTTCTTTCCCCCCAACATAATTCATCATTGTTAATGTCCTGTCCTTGCCCTTTTGAAACCCAAGTCGGTGGGCGCCTAATTTTAATCGATGTACAATGTACCAAAATGCATGGTCACGAAACGCCAGCCGCGTTCGGGGAGAATTCGTATACTCGTACACCTGTGCGCGTAGGAAATTGGGCAGAGAGGCAAACTCAACGTCGACCGGCTCTCTTGCATTGTTCAACTTTTGATATGTGAATCGGTCAGTTGGCGCATTAGGACAGTTTAACGTTCCTCTCAACGGGGGAACTACTGGCAGCATTCATAGATTTAAATAATGTAATCCACTTTTTTTGTTGTCGACTGCGTGCGTGTTCTATTTTGCTGAGTGTTGTTTTGACTGTTCAGCGAGGTATTCTTTTTTGGTGGAGAGGATTGCTTCTCCTGAGACCATGTCGTTTAAAAAACGCTGTTTTTAGGACGCGCGCTCGTAGTTAAATTTGATTTCGGTTTGGTTCTGTGGAAAATGTTGACAATTTTATTTCGCCTGCTTTTTAAAATACGAAAAGGTGGAATTTAAAGTTTAACGCAGTCCTACCTACGCGCGTGTTTAGCAGATTAGAATCTGTTAATCTCTCCTGAGTCCAGTTGGTATTGCAACCGGCTGTGGTTCGACGGTCCCGGGTTCGATTCCCGGCGCGGGCTCTCGAGTACTGGCGAAAATGTGCCCATCAAACATTACAGAAATAGGAGGGGGTTGACTTGAAAAATAAATAGATTTGACGGGTCTCACGAGGATGTGAAGGAATAATTGTGGCCGTCCCATAATGTGCTCGCCAGCGTGCACATCAACTCGCCAGCATCCCATTGTATTGTTGAACTGCACACTCGCAAAAAAAAAAATCTATTGAAATGCTTGGCTGGATGGGGCCGAGGTGGGAGTTGGGTTGGCACGGTTGCCGGCCATTAGGCGGTGCAAACTGTCGTGACAGGGCGGCCATGTTTCAGGTTGTTTTGCCGTTTTTTCGACCACTGGCGAGCGAATGGAGGTTCTGGGAAAATTTACAGCGAAATAATTGCGGCCGGCGTTGTGTTGAGCACCTATGGCCGGTCTTTCACGATTATTATTACAATGATGACGACTTAAATGTTCGGGCAACCCAATTACTGCTCATGGCGTGATCATTCATGGCCATGCCCGCCCGCCCGCCATGCATGCTTGCAGGCCGGCCCGTCTTGGCATAATTGCCGCCGTAGTATTTTTGGTGGTGCGTGTTTTTGCATGTAACCGATATTGCGTGACGTATTTTTCGCTGGCGTGTATCGCTTGGTCGATCAAACTGGACTTTGGGCAAGTTCAAGGTATGAATTTTGCGGCGTGTTTAATTACCGGCTAGTTCCTTGTCCAGCGGATCAGCCGTGACTAAATGGGGGGAGTCTTAAATGGTTATGTTCGCCTCATTTTTTTTCGATCATTGCCATTTTTTGGTTTTTTCTCCTCTGTGCTTCTTCGTTATTAATGAGCCATTTATTCGATTGTCGACCCGTGCGTTGCGCAGAGTCCGGCTTGTCTGGAAATGCTATGGACGGCTGATTTTTCGCACCAGGGGGCGCCGTGGCGGAACTGCGAAATTTGCACGGTTCATAGTTTTTGGTCAATGAATTGCGCTTTATTCCGTACAAGTCTGCTCATCTGGTTTACATTTCTTTATTACAGCTTCACAGTTTATTAGCGTTGCGAAATTTTGCCATTTGATAACTGGTTATTTTTTTAATGCGTCTGAGCCACCGTTCGAAGTGGCCTTGCCAACATGACACGACTGTCTTAGTGCTCAGGAAATTGCATGAATTAAAAAAAAAACATATTAAAAAAAATATATTTCATGATGAATTAGTTTTTTCTTAGGAGTGTACTTGAAATTCTGGCATTTCTGTACCACCGGTTGAAGGTTTTTTTTAGAAAATCAAAGTCATTTTTTTTTCAATTTGACAATCACTGATTGCGAATCTCAACTGGAACTGGAATATCGCAACTGGAGATTCTGCACCCCTAGTTAAATTGAACTGAAAATTTATTTTTGATGAAACTCTTAGCTGGTGTGTAGGGTCAAAATTTGTTGTGGACTTGTTATGGGTCATAGGGCATTGTTGATTTTAAGTAAATCTGCCAGCTTCATAGCGAGACACTGACCTTAATATATTTGACCTGTATTTTTATCAGATTTAACTTGGTTCCCTCCAGTTTTAATGATGCGCGTGTCTGTTTCCATTTTACGAGCTTTTTGCAAACTAAACACGCTTCCAGACGTTCAACTGACACAGTTGTCTTATCAACAATGCTCTCGCATCACTCGTTTTTCCGTGATCGATAAAATAGGTTATCTTTTTGCTCTCTCTCTCGCGGAAATTGACAGGCGCAAAAATGCGGCTGAACATAACTAGTGGGTCGGTCACAGGTGTCTCGGTTTTACAATCTGGTGGCAAATCATGATTGTTTATGCCTTCAATACACGTGCTTACTCGCACAGTTGTAGTATTTGAGCGGTTACCATGCTTTCGACAGAAGCATTAAATCACCTGCTGTACTGCATGTGTGATTCACGGGTTTCTGGATTCGACCAGCTGATTCATCGATAAAATAGGATTGTGGACGGCATACGTGTTCCCAAGCGCTCATTCACTTGGGAAAATTTTCATAAAAATGTATCTGACGTTTATATTTGTTAATGAATGAATGCCTTCTGCAGTGGTGTTCAATCGCGCTTCATACGACTAAAGTGGCGAATGTTACATGATTGAAGGGGGGTGGGGGAGGGTGTAATCGTTTAGTCAAATTTGGTCCAGCCGGTTCGGGGTTCCAATCCCATCTGGGTGGATTTTATTTTCAAATTAATATCCATCCAAACCAGTAATGTTCGTTATTGAGTTTCGGTCGCGGTATCTTTTCAACGATCAACAATTCCCATGTAATTTTATTTTGCGTATTTTCGTCGGCGTGTAGGCATTATTTCAGCTCTAGTTTGTCTTGTCTAGTCAAATCTTAGACTCCTTAAGTGTTCTTTCAATGGTGGATCTGACCCCCATTCATAACATTTTATTGTGGTGTTCGCCGTACGAGCTATGAGCACGAACGCATAATGACTCGTTTGTTTGCAGAGTTCTACTACGTTTGTTCATTGATGAAATCGTTTTGGCCAGAGTGCCCGATAACTGCCGTAGCAATTTCAGACTTTATAGCCATAGACTCCAGCGTCGTTTCTATCACTCCCTCGTGCTGTAACTAAAACTGTGTATGTCGACTTCATCTGAATATTTTAAATTTCGCAGTATTTGAGCATGATAAGAGGCCGATCATCAGTCCATTGGTTTTGCCTAAAGTTATACAAATTATAAAGAAAGCTAAAGTTATGTTTTTTGCAAGGGTCTAGTTGTTTTTTTGCTTCATGCTCTTGAGTCTCACCAACTCACGTCGCCCGTTATCCCCAGTCTTGTCCTGGTTTTCCCCATTATTTTATTTTATCTAAAGTTAAAAAGAAAACAATTTAACGTGTCGCATCAGAACGGTCAATTATTTAAATCACGTTGAGGACAGTCAATGTGAAGATATTGAAGGTCACATTTTTGTAATTCTCCAAATTACAATGTATTTATCTGAACACGATTAATGTTGTTTTTAATGCCTTGAAAATCCATTATGCTAATGGTTGCAATGGAAAAAATTACTTGCGACTGACATGAACATGCCTAGCCATGTGTATTGTGTAGTGCATTGTAATTATTATATCTATTTTTTTCTCTGCTAATCGACTCTATGCTTCTCGGATCGAACGACGGTACTGAGCAACCCTCATTTCTGGATAGCTTATGGCGTATACACCGAAGTCGTGCGTCTTTGCCCTTTTGGAGCTTGTTCTCTGCGCTCGGGGGAAGTCGGTGTCGTTGACCGAGACCCCCGGCTTTCCGGGCGCCCGCGCAAACAGCATGAACACAAACAAAACCGTCTCTGAATCACGGCCGACGCGTTGGTATTTTTCTGTATACACGGTTGCCGGCATATACGAGCCTGTACACATAATCTCTACCCCTCTCCGAATGGAGAATGAGAGACGAGTGAAAAAAATAAAAAGGGCAGCTGTTGGCAGTGAAAATAAAGGCGAGAGAGCGTGCCTTTCACCCGGATGTCTCATCGCAAGTAGTAGAAACCATGTCTATTTTTGAATTTTGACTATTCCGGTTTAGCGCCTTGAAAATTTCGTGACCGTTAACAGCTTGATGGTAGTGGCAAGGAAAGAGGGGGGGGGAGAGGACGGAGTAGAGATTCCGTGAGTCGCCTCGCACCCTCGAATTGGGGGACTATTGGCACGGGTTCAGACTCCGCCGCAGACTTTTTGAACTGCTATAACCCCTTATCCATTTCTATTATAACTTGCTCGTTCAAAAGCGTTACAAACCTACAATACACGTTGGACGCTTGTTTTTCACGTGCGGTTCCACTCTTAGAAAATAGATTATCACGTGATTTCGATGTCTAATCAGTCTGGGAAGTGGGTTGCCATCGTTCACTTGTGACGTTTTGCGGATAATTTTTGTTTTGCACTCTATGTCAGTACAAAACGACGGCGTTGTTGCTACGATACTTTGTGTACATGTTTGGCCATTTAGAGAAGCGATTTCGGATGTTATTGGATTCCAAATATGTAGTATAGGGGAAGAATAATTAAAAATTCATTGAAATTAATAAATTACTTTAAATTTAAGAATTAGTGAGATATTCAATGGTGCTGTATTGTAGCAGCGTAATGAAATAGGTTGTACTGCTTCAACGAATTATGTTGATTGGATTGTTCCTAGTCTCTCATAAACTCGCCGAACAACATACGTTTTGGCCACGAACGAACGAACGAGTGCACTTAGCCAATATTGTCTGGAGTACATGTACTTGTATATTTATTCCTCGAAGTAACGATGACTGAGAAGCTGATGATGCGCCGTCTGGCAAGGGATAAAACTCGGCGGGTTTACCGTGCACTCCAGTCTAGTCATCTATTCATCAATAAATGCATGGAACTGCACATGAAATCGCTTAGCTGATCCAACGAGGTGTAAGGTTGAAGACCTAAAAAATTCAATTAGTTTGCATTGCATTACCAATTGATGTGGTGAAATTGACACATTGTAAATAATTTAATTTATTCATCTAGAAACCAGGGATCTTAGAAATATCCAGTGCATGTAAATTGGACATTCTTTTATTTTTCTTGTGTGCTATGGCGTGGATAATTTGACTGGTTAATTAATAACTACCGGTAATTGACTGGGCTACGTAGGAGTCGTATTAATTGAACGCTTTAATTTTTATTAATTTTTATTTTTCAAATAATTTCCATTACTCCATTTATTTATTTTTGATATGATCGCCGTTATCATGAAAAAGTGCTTCATTCAGCGTACTAGTATGTTTTGTAATCATTGAAATGCTGTATTATTATCTCATGTGTCTTCCAATGACGCGCGCTAGCGATTACATTTCATTCGAAACGCTCCTTTTCCGCGTGTTGGGTGTCATACAGCGTGTACCCGTTAACTAAAATTACGAGTAAAATTGTACGTGTGAAACTGACTCTGAAAATCGAATTTTGACAAATGAAGGTTACTACCATAACCTAATTAATCTACTGAATAATAAAAAAATAGCATAATATGAGAATATTTGGTTGCTTTAAATTTTCGAGGATTTCTTACAAATAGATAAAAATACTTTGCATTTTGAGCAAAATATGTAACAGGAGCTTATAAAATAAATGAATTGTTTGACAACTTTAAATACGACTCGTCGAAGCTCGGTTGATCTTGCGGTGTGGGTGGTTCCGGGTTCGATTCCTGGAGCGGGCTCTCGGTTATTCGAAAAATGTGCCAAGTCAGACATTGCCTAGGCCATAGGAGGGGTACAGAATATCCTGTAGTGATATTCACTACAGTGATGGAAAATAAGCAAAATTAAATTGCGACTATTTTGTTGAGGTCAGTGTACAGTTGCACGGAAGACGTTTTTACGAATCTAAATTTGACTGCGATGCTGTTGCCATACACAAAATACCGGTATGTCAATATTTTGTTCCCAGACTGATCTTGTCTTACAAAACTAGTTGGACCAGTCTTTAAACAGACACACACGTACGTAAATGTCTGATGTGTTCCCACTTTGTCAAATCTGTTTCCGTTCTGTGAGTGGTGGTTCCGTTGAGATGGGCGGGGTTCAATGGTCATGTTGATGAACAACCTATTTTTATATCTGGTGCATGTGTGTGTGTGTGTGTGTGTGTGTACAGAATTCTAAAACGCAGGACACAATCTCCCGATTCCTATACTTGCCATACATGTTAGTGTGAGCGACGATGAGGACGGCTGCTGCTGCTGCTTTGTTTAGCCGTGCGAATAAACGCGTGAAAAGTCGTTGGACTCGTACTAAGAGAATCGCTACAATCTCACCACCCACACCCTGCGACCGCCTCATTCATCCTTGCACTCCCACCTCCACCCCTTAGTGAACCGCATTTTTTTTCGACATTCCTTCAACGCCCCCCCTTCCCTCATTTATGGGGATCAAAGAGTTTTTCCTCCAGTCCAGCATCTTTCAAAGAGATGAACGAGTCGATGGCAAGGTGGACTTTAATTTCCCCATTGATGATCGTGTAGTGTCAAGGTATCATGACCTGAGAAATGAGTTTTTAGAAACTATTGTCCACAACCGAGTTGCTGCAGAAAATTGATTAAAATAAAATTAATTAAGGTTGATGCAAGATTAGAGTGTGCAGGACATGTATGTACAGCCTTCGCGAATCTCTTTGGTGTCGTCTCTACAACTTGTATCTCCTCTTTAAATAATTTCGGGGTCGCGCCGGCTCCTCCGCTGCCGGTTTTATCGATTTGTTCGACCTTGACAAAGAAGTCTCACTGCTGGGTCAACGCCCTCGCACATTTTCGCTCTCAATGGCGCGTGCGTACTACTTCAGAGATGCTCTTGAAAACGGTAGACTCCACCAAAAAATACCGACGAAATTCGGTTCAGGACCTTAAGAGTATGAAACTGGGCATTGTCTGGTTGGGGTTAAACCCACTACAAGACCAAACAGTCAAGTTTGTTTTTTGTTTTTGTTTTCTGTTCCTAAATCTGCTTTCAAAATGGACAAAAAATTGTTTTTGTTTGTTTCAAAGTCGCGTTGACTAACTATACCTGTTGTGGAAACTCTAGCCTTCTGGTTTTATAGACATAAAGATGATCATGTGGCTTTTTTAGTGGCGTATTTTTGGCAGGAATAACGAGAAAAGGTAAATTGCTTGTGATGTTTATCAATATAAGTTTCGCTGAAGAGATTCTGCATTTAAAATTTGGTGTTCATTAGGTTTGAAAGTTTTTTTGGTCATTTAATATTTATATTTGCAATATGTGTCTTATATGGAGGAGTAGTTTCATACAGGCTTCATTTATTTGTACATTTATGTGTAAGCACTCGGGATTTTGCTTTTGACTATACAGCAACGAATATGGGCTGTTCCCTGGTCTCTGGTGGCACTTGTGGGGAAACTGTCGTTTAGTGAAGAGCTGCTATTGGTGACAACGTTTTAGAAAAAAATCGTAAATTATGTTTCAAAGAAATGAAAGTCGATTGCACTGGACCAAAGGATATTGGCAGCGGCATCTAACGATAATGGGATGCGCGGATAGACAGGGGGTCGGCGGCATTTCACTGTTCGCCGAGCATTAAACTTCCGTTCCGCTCGTAACGGCAACAGTCGGCTTGCCATGCTGCATTATTATCGCAGTGTGGTCGGCGGGTGGTTGCACGGTGTTGGTGAACAACAAAAAAGTGTAGCGTATCCGCTCCAGAAAACAAAAATGGCCGTCGACGTCGTGCATTAAAAAAATATATTCGTGCTCGCACATTAACACTGTAGAGATTTTGACCACGCGTGTGCGTTGCAAGGGGAAAATAAATTGCAGACTTGTTTATGTCGGCGTTCCCAAGCACATGCGGTCGATGAAACCTGGCAATAATTTTTTTTTGAAGAATGTTAAAACGTAGTGAAATGTACCCTTTTGATGCGTTTATGAAGATGGTAAACAAATCGCGATGCGATGACACATGGCAAATGTTGTTTCCGGGCCGGTACACTCACGAAACTCAAATTTTGGCAACAAGCCCAAGATTTTTTTAAGGGAATTTGACGGGGTAACACAAATATAAAAAAAGATCGGCTCGTAGCTGAAAGAAAATTTTCAACAGATTACACCTTCAACCCTTAGAAAATACAACTTGTTAGGGGACGTTCTGAATTATGTGTGTTTCAAATTACCTTGAATTATAAAGAAGGTAAATGTACATTTTGTGTTTGCATTCACGAACTTTGCACGATAAAATTTTAGAATCATTGAAAGCATTGCTAATAGCTTATAACTTTGTAGCTTTGCTGAAATGGTAATGCTACCGGAAACGCTATTTCATCTGTACTATTTTATTTAACAGGATGATGATTTACATGACAGCTTTTTTTTGCCAGATGACATGCTATTTCTTCCAGTTCGTTTTAAAATTATTTATTTTTATTTTATTTCCCACCGTAGTCATCATGTATTGGCACGAAAATCTGTCGACAAGTTTGGAGACTGAGATCAGAGTGATGGTCGATGGGATTTCGACCTGTACTTGTTGCCCAGGGCATCATCTTGAATCCAGACGTGATGATTCGATAACATGATAGTGGCACTCAAGCTGGGTTCCCTCGGGCAATGGCGCCTCCAGTGTCGGCGGACGCCATTAATTTATTGGCGCACACGGCCAGCCTTTCTTCGCTTGTTCTACCACCCGTGGAGAGAAAAGATCTGACTTGGCGAGGGGGAGGAGGGATAGGGGCGGAGCAGGTTGCCGGACTCCCGGGACAACCAGACCACAGTCAGACGGGGTGCGCAACTACCGTTCATTGTTGACAGATTTCGGCGAGCCGAGCGCAAATCAGCTCCAGCTGTTTCCTCCAGCTCGGAGTCGCGTTTAGCAGGAAAACGGCCAGATAGGTTCGTCTGGCGAAGTGAAGTGGCGAGTCCACAGGCCGTTTCCATAGCAACACGGCCTGCGCTTAGGTCGAAGGGAACTTGGTCTTGAGGTAGACTGGAATTGAATGATGGTTTAAATTTTGAAAGTTTTGAGTGTGAACGTTCAGATTGACTATTATTATAAGGTTATTATATTAATTAATTTTCACATGTCGTTTTTATTCAAATTAAACATATAGCAATATTTAATTAGCTAGTTATTCTTCATATTAAAATCGTCGGAGCAAACGTTTAATTTTTTAAAAATATCTGAAAACTCCGAGCATAGCCTGTTTTGATATTTTTAATTTCCATAGTTACATGTACCGGGTAGACATTGCATAACATGTGCAATTAACAAAATACATCCGAAATTCATGTTCAAACCCCATGTGCAAAGCATAAATAGAGATGGAAGCTTAGAAACTGAATTCTACTTTTATTTGGACTAGAATATGTTCCCATGTAGACGACGGCGATATTCCTATATATAACCGGTGGGTCTTAAGAGAACCGGCGAATGATAGCTGCTGTGTCACGGCCGGCGGCGGCGGCGGTCACGCTGCGTTGGTTCGGTCTTGGCCGAATGAGAAAGGTACTGGTGAAGCGGGCAGGATAGTGGCGACCACCGCCGGCCGGTTACAGTGTATCGCCCGCGACCTCTCTCTCTCTCTCTCCCCGTTTCCGCTCCACTTTTGGAATGAACTCTCGAAGCCTCGTCCGTCGATCGAGAAAGATTTGAAGAAAAACCTGATTTTTTTCGGAAGATATTCCGAGTTTTAGATTAGCGAATATGATTCTCTTTTGCCGAGAATTTTTTAATTATGATTCATGAGCGATAACCAGATCTGAATACCTGAATTTCCAGACTGTTTCGGTCAGTTTTTGGGGGCAGCATGGTCGGGTTGCTGACCGGCACATTTGGCTATTTCGGCGACCTTTAATGACCGCATGGATCTGGTTTCAGTGGTTCGGGATTTTTGAAGAATTCTATTTGTATTTTTTTTTTTAAATTAATGCGCCCGATTTCACCTGTACCCGAACCTGAATAAACGAAAGCCCACACCAGGAATGGAACCCGGGCCATCGAACCACAAGCTGGGAGCGGTGGCGCGTTCCTGTAATCCCGCTGCTGGGAAGCGTACTAACCGATGGCTCATGAGCCTACGGTC
>JAUJYS010000048.1:0-36352 GCA_033995665.1 Melogona broelemanni | reverse complement strand
GCAATTAATAGAGTTTAGTTTCTATGCCTACATCTCTTTATTGCACTGCACGTGTTTTGTATAAATTCAGTTTAGGTTACGTGCCGGCTTCAGACAGACACCACTTTCAGTCTTATAGTATTAGATTAGCCTGCTCAGTTGACGGCTTATAAGCCGACGACGCATGACGACTTAAAAGAGCGGATATCCCTGTTTACGAAGCCATCAGTAAGAGGATGCTACTCATGGGCCCCACCAAGGTAGCGATGAGCTGTATACAATTTTATTTTTGTTAAGAGTTCTACGAAATAAACTACAAACTCAACTCTAGATTTGTGTACAACTCGTACACAAATCTAGAGTTGACTGGTGGTTTATGCTAGGTATACTAAATCAACATTATCAGTCATACAAATGATTTATTTTGATTTTTTTAATGTTTTCTAAAACAACATTATCAAAGCCATACAAATGATTTATTTAGATGTTCTAAAATGCGTGAATATAATGGAACAGAAATCTGGCGAAGGAAAATGTTTGTAATTTCAGATACAATGAATGCAGCACACAAAAAATTTAAATTACTCTCCCCAAATTTCAGCGCAAATGATTGGTACCAAAAACGAAGAGGAGAAATTTAGGTAAAAAACGTTCCGTATAGCGTAAAGTGATTTTAAAAAAAATGTATATAAAATCAGACTTGTGCGGCGATTGATCATTCATAAAATATACCTATAATGTAAACGCGTCAACATGAGGTGGCATTATCTTACAGACATTAAAATGATTCAGCAACGTTAACATTTTCCATAGGGCAAGTTTCCGTAGTAAGCCGTTATTGTCTTGCGTTTCTTGTTGAGAATATTTTGTTCAATGGTCACACTCCCACCGGGTGACGAAAACATGGTTAGCTGCATAAATACACACAAAAAAAAAACACATTAATACCTGGACACACAAAAAGATCCTTTAAATGATGAGAGCAAATATATCTACCTGGGCAAAATCAGTGTTCCTGGGTACATAAATTGCGATATTCTCCGTGATGCTTTTTGTCGTCTTGATGATATCGAACGTAGAAAAGCGTTAAAGATAATTTATATGTTCATGTTGACTTATTACAATTTCAAAACAATGATTTCGTTTTCTGCTTCTGAATAATAGAATAATTAGATGAAGAATTTCCAAAAAAAACTATATTTTTGGAAATAAAATAATTATCGTACTCTAACATGAGAGATAATGTAAGATCACAAAAAAATTGATTTATAAAGTAAAAATAATTGTATATATGACATGAAAAAGGATATCCATCAATAGGCATCTTCCGCAGGTCGAAGACTTTGGCATTCAGGTAAGTTGGGCCTCCCCAGGGCGGGCTCAGGAACACCACATCCGCTTTCAGACTCGACGCCAACTGCATGTAATCGCCGACGCGAAAGTCGATCGAGCCTTGCACGCCGTAGATATCCGCATTTATTTTGGCAATCCGTATCTTTTCGGGATCGATATCGATGGCGATTACTGCGTGGCGAAAAAGAAGGCGAACCAAAAACGTTACAACGCAACATATGAACAAGAAACCAAATTTCTACCGTGCCATTTCGTTAAATGATGCATTCGTTACAAAAATTGGAAAGAAATATATTTTAACAAAATGAAACATACCCTTCTTGCAAGTCAAGGCCAACTGGATGGTGTTGCCGCCGGCACCGCAGAACGCGTCCACCACAGTGTCGCATCTGCACTGCTTGGCAATGTGCTCGGCAATTTTTTCCGGCGTCACGCTGAACCACGACTCTGACAAAAAAGTAAAAAATTAGGACATTCAAACAAATTGGGACATTCAAAGAAAATTTAAATTAAACTTTACAATTTGGGAGCTTATCACATTAACTAACCTTTGTCAAGTTGGATGCCCTCGTCGTACTTGGAGAACAGTCGATACCGCTGCGCCCAGTACTTGTGCAGCTCGGGATCATCCCGGACAAACGGCGGGCAGTCGGCAAGGTCCACACTTTCAAATTCTCTCCGGCGTCTCCGGACACCACCACCCTGGAAAACCTAATTCCAAAACCATTAAAAATAACAAGATTGGAATTCGTCTTTCATGCGCCGAATCTTAAAACCAGAAAAGGCAAATTTAAGTTTTTAGAGTTCCTACCGTTTCTTCGATGGTCGTGGAAACGTCTGGTATCACGGTATCGTAATCCTCTCCGGACGAATCGACTTCATCGTCATCGAATCTCAGGTGGGTCGGGGCATTAAAGCACTTGGATGAGCTTGGCGTCGCCTCATCGATTTTCTATCGCAAATACATCAACAAAATTATCAATTATAATTGCCTCACAAGGTCGAAAATAAATGACAAGCGTGGTGCCTAATTTCAAAGGAAATTTTTCCCAGGTAACTACTTTCAGTCGGTCACTGGTGTGTCCGATTGGCAGTGGGGAGAGTTCATAAGTTTCAATTAGTGATAACTAATTTTTAAATCCTTTCAGTCCTGATCTAGTAAGGCCATTCCCCTTAATTAAATAAGGTCTAATGGGAGAGTATTTTTTAAGACTTTTAGGTAGTAGCGCAATTTCGCTAAATCAGAGGCTCACAGAAAACAACAAGAGTGATTATTCAGAAACCTTTTCTTTGTCTGAGGCCTCGGAGTCAGCCACCGGAGGCAACGAGGATTCCGAATCGGACTGGTCCACCGTCACCACGTTGCCTTCGTCGTCATCGTCAAACCGTAGGTGAGTTGGCGCGATGGCGCGCCTTGCCTGACGTGCCATCTTCTTCTTCAGTTTCTTCCGCACGTAATTGACTTTCCCGGCTTGAACGGTTTCGCCCCGCCTGTCCTCGTCGACCGAGAACCCCATGGCACGGGCCAGCACGAATACCTTCTGAATTCCTTCTTCGTCCGCGTCGAACTCGTGTCTGATAGAGCGATCGAAACCATATAATGGTAAGTTACGGCTGCGGTTAATTTTATTCCTGATCCCCCGTATCCTTTGTACACCTTGTGTCATGTGAGGGGCACATTTTAATCATTATCCCAGGATCGAATAAACAACACGTTGAGTCAAAAGAGGATCAGGAAACAATTGGTTATTACAGTTTGTCGCGGTCAATCGTGAACGCGGTCTAAAAAACATGTTTTCCGACTTTCGAACAAAAGTCGTAATTAAGGTCGAAATACCTACTGGCGTTTAATTTTTGTTGCCTGCTCAACCGGTGGCTCGGAATCGCTATCGTCGTCGTCGTCCTTTATGCAGGCAGCGCTGGACAGCGACTGGTTCACGTGGGTTGACTGGACCGACTGCGACGCCGAGTCAGCCGCAACGGATGCCGATTTCGCATCACCGGGGTCGGGAGCACCGTCGCCCTCACCGCACACCGGCGCATCGGGCACGCTCACAAACATCTTCTTGACAAACTGCCTTACCAGCGAAAGGGACTCCTCACCGGTCGCATTGTCCACGCCGTCGTCTTCATCCGAAGAACTACAGGCGTCGTTTAACCGGTCATCACTACCCGTTGAATTCTGATTTTCGACACCAACTTGTTCCGCTGGGGTCCCGCGTTTCTTCTGCCTCTTTTTCAAGTTTCGCTTCTGCGTCTTGGTGAGAGTGCTTTGATTCTCGGGCACCGGATCCTCCTCCACCAATACCACCGGTGCCGGTAAATCGTATCCCCGCATAAAGAAGAGCTTCCACTCCGCTTCCAGATCCGCACAGTGGCTGTTCCACAGATCGCTCCACGCTGATGAATATTCGTCCACCGGGGCGTCAACGTGGCATTCGGGAACAATCGTGTCGGACGATGCGGCGGCCACCGCTTCGCCGTCGCCCGACGAGGAGCTATCGGCGACGACGTTCGAAGCCTCGGGGTTGACGTACTCCTGGTACTTGTCGGTGAAACTGCTGTAGGCCAGGCTGTAGCCGTTGACCTCCCACCAGGCCAGCCACGCTTTCTCGCTTCTGGGTTTGAGCTCAATGTTCTCCGGTTCGGGCGATTTTTTAAAGTTGCAGCAGGCTCTTTTCTGAAACGTATGAAGGGAAAGAATACGCTTGTAGAAAATTGTTTCGTCGGAATCACGTTCTTTCTTTCGATACGGAGTGCAAAAACAGAGAATAACTTTGTGTTTCTTAACTTACAGGTTTTTTCTTTTTGGAGCTTTTAAATGAAGTCGGCAATCCCAGCTCCTCCATAGCACGTACCTCGTCTGGCTTATACATTTCGGTGCTATTGTGAGACGCCACGAGGCCATGCGAAATTAAACAAGGCGTAGACACCAAGATGTACTAAATATAAATAGCCAAAGCATAAGTGACCACAATAAAAAATAACTTTAAAAAATAACACTTACGCATGAAAGGTTTGTCTAGAGCTACCAAAATTCAGTAGGTCGACGTCAACACAATTTTCATGCCTGTATCTTCCTGGATCGCTGGAAATAACAAACAAAAATATCAGTTGTCGTGCATTTTTTTCTTCTTCTCAGACACTCACTAGTTTCGTAACTAGTCTAGATAATTGCAACGCGAATGGTTTCTAGGAAAACGGCATAGAAAACCTACCATGAGTCAGTCAGTAAAACGCGTGCAAAGGTGCAGTTAACCATCTTTGTTTCGGTCGACTCATCGGCTAGCACAAGCGTCACTTCAGCTAAACGAATAACATGCTCCTGAGTCATTAAAATTGATTAAAGGGCGGTTCCCTTAACGAAAAACTAGTAAATTCTAAAAATTTCTTCGCTTTTTTGTCCCAAACATTCACTTTACCGGTTTGCCTACTGCCTAGGACGACGACAGCCCGCCATTAGCAGGAAATTCCCCATTAATGGCGCCAAACTGCTAAAGACAGCAATCCTTATGCTATAATTTACTTTAAATAAATTAAATTTTTACACAAATCGGAAGAGTTTTATGAATTGTTTTAATTAGTAATTATAAATATTTTTTATTATATTTTAATAACTATGTAATGAATTATTACTAAGTGACAAAAAGCTCAAAACAATAAATTTATTTGATATTGGAAATACGGGAATTTTACAATGGCAACATTACTTTACCCACGAAATTTGAATCTATCTGCTCAGAATTTGAAAGCAAAGCAGCAATGACGATCATTGATCGTCAATAAACAATAAAATATTTTTTAATTAAATTAATTATGAAGCAACTTGACAAGACCAAAGCACAAAAATATTAGAAGAGGAAAATGTTTTAGAAAAAAAACAGTCATGTGATAAGTTTCATGTAATAATTTTTAAGAGTGTTCATGTTAACATGTCAACATTTTTCATTTTCGATGAACATCAGATGCTGTACTATATTTAAATATATAAGAAAAGAAATTCGACCATCCATTACACAAATTCTATTTAATTTGTATGTTATAACTTTATTTCTGATATACAAAAATCATTGCTGAGACCATGCCGTGTACTAAAAAGCCAGATATCATTTAATATGGAAGCATCCTCATGATTAACTCAATACGCACACAAACCATTATCTATCTAAAATTCAAAAACAAAAAATTTAATTTTTTCCAAAAACAAAAACTAACGTACACGAATCATGTACAAATAGAGTACATGCATCACACCGCCCAGCAGGAAAAAATCCACTTTATAAACAAGACAAAATATACGTACATAAAATAATGTCGAAAAAATGATACTTTTTTTTATTCAGTTGCAAGTTTTGCCTCAAAGTTCTTAAAGTTCACATTGGATATGACAATGACATTGAAATGGTGGGATATTTGTAATTAGACAACCGAAATTCGCTTGACGTCTTAAAAGAATGAAAAATGAATAGAAAAAACCATAAGTGTTACCAGGCAGTAATCACTAGCGTATTTCAGTACGAGTAGGCCATTCATTAATCTGATATTCTAACTCGATATCCGTTTAAAGACCTTTGTCGAACGCAGACTCGCAGGTCATAGTGAAACACGAAAGTTCTCGCCAATCCACACAAGAGGACAACCGACTGATGGCCGTGAAGGTGACTACCCCCATTCAGACCAGCAGAGAGGGAGTAGGTTTCTTTCCCGGCCACGCCTCTTTGGCGTATTTCTTTTTGCGCGGCTCGATCGTCATCGGTTCCATGGCCACAGGTGCCGCCACTGGCGCCATCTCCACGGGAGCGATGACGCCGTCCACGTCGGGGGCAGGGTTCGGCAAACTGAGGCCCAGTTTATTGGACAGCGAGGTGGCGTAGAAATTGGAACCGGACACGTTGCCTTCGCCCGGACCGGGCAGGTCGCTGTACAGGCTGTCGTTGTACGACAGAGGCTGAACACGTCGCATAATGCTGTCGTGCGATTCGCCCGCCTGCGAACTGCCGTCCATTTTTCTCTTCTGCAAAACGATTGACAAACAAAATATAAAAAACATATAAAATTGGAACTGCAATTTAAATTCATCGCTCAGGGAATCTGTGATTTACACTATGAGTAGCACGGTATGCATGTCAGCATTCATGATCGTTTATTTATATACCCATTTATAGACTTTAATATTAATTTGAGCGTCTTTCAAAAACTATCCATTTCAAACGAAATGCCATGTGTCGTGCGAAAATTAATTCGTCTAGCTCAGTGGATATGGCAACGATGGGTAGTCCCGGGTTCGATTCCAGGCGCAGGCTCTCGTTAATTCGATCCTGAGGTACTGGTGAAAATGTGCACCTAACTATTGGCTAAGCAACACGAAGGGTACAGAATTTCTTGCGGTGATATATATTCACTACAGTGAGAAGAATTTCCCCACTTAAAAAAATGTTGATGTTAACTCACCTTGGCGGGGATGACTGTGGTCTGGATCAGATTTCTAAATCGTCCCACCGATGGATCAATGTCCTCTGTAACCAGACAAACAATAATTGTAATAATAACAGTAATTGTCACACGTTGCTCGTGGCTTGGATCAGATTTAAACGGTTCAAGCTTACCAGGATTAATGACTTCCTCGTCCTCGTTGAAGGAGACTCCCGATCGCTTTCGCTGACGATTGATTGGCCTAATCTCTTCGTCCACGATGCCGAGCATAGATATTCGCCTGTTGTGCGCCGTGTTAAATTCCGTTAAGTTCTAAGAAAGGGACAATGCCGAGAAAAAGAAGAAAAAAAGTTTAATTTGACAAGGACAGCACATGGCTTATAAACAAAGATTTTTTTGACAGGGTACGCTAATTTTCTTCAAAAGTAAAAACCAATAATTAAGAGAAAAAAAAATATATGCAAGTGATATTCTATAAAAGTAATTTGTTTCTTTCTTCGATATTAAGTCATTATGGCAGCACAAGTGCTAAATTTAATTAATTAGAATAAGTGATAGACGCCACATGGAAAATTAAAACGGCAACTATCGCTCTTTGGCAATCTCAAAATGAGCCAGCGAAGCTCAAATCTGTCCGTCAGTGGCAATTCCTTACATCCAATTCCGTCTCCGTTTCGGGCAGGCCCAGCAGACCACCATCCACGTCCTCGCCGCTCTTGTCCTCCAGCATGGGCTTGGGCGCTGTCTGGGGTCGCTCACGTAGGATGTACATGCGCGTGGAGGCGCCAAAGTGAAACTGGCTGTCGACCGGAAGTTGCGTGGGCTTGTTGCCCTCCAGTCGTATGCTCCCAATGTAGGTGCCATGTGCTATCCAGAAAACCAAAACCAATAAAAGGGAAGGTTAATCATGGAAATTAAGTCGGTGAAAAAAAAAATACAAGAGCATAATTCAATTAAGAACAGAAACAGAGGAGAACAAATACACTTTTGCTAGCTGTTACAAAATGGCCTGCGCCGCGAAATCAACACAACAATTTACTATTTCAAATTTTTAAGCAATTTAATTCTTTAAGTTAAGTTTTGTCACTTGTTACTTACTGCTGCCGAGGTCCACCAGAAACGCTCGGTTCAAGTGCTTATGGTAAACCAGCGCCGAGTGCACCCGAGAACAGGAAGCGTGATCGATGCAGAAGTCATTCAGTTGCGGATTCCTTCCAAACAGATAGCATTTCTTCTCGTCCACCATCAATTTCTGCAATACCAAAAAAAAGATCCACCATTCCGAATTAATGGTGGCATTTCAAAACGTTAATTGCACAGGCCATATCTCTTGAAATATGCGATTGAGTAATAACACTAGAAGAGGTCTTCCGTTCTAGCGCCTAAAATGTCATCGCGAATGTTTTGCTGTAGCACTGGTACAGTACAAGTTCCACATGTTGTCAAGTGTGAAACCTATCTGTACGTGTGCATGATTCGACACAGAGGCGGCTAGCTTTTGCTAACCTCGGAGGTAAGTGGCTATTTCAATTTTTACAAGTGCACAAATTAGTATTCTGTTTAATTGCAAGCCAAACCAATAAAGATGGGCCCAAAACGCAACGCTCTGTGCAGTCACAATTATTTTGCATTTTTTTTTAGAGCGAATTTTACCTGTATTAATTTTGTGTCCTTCAGGACATCCAAATGCAGCCCAACCGGTGGTTTGCCCGCCCTGTAAAAATTATTAAAGATTCTTATAGGAAAACATAATATAAACAATATGACGAATATTCGTTTTCATGGAGTTAGAAAGTAGGCTCAATGAAAATCCACATACACACAGCGCATGGGTCAAAGGCGCATACCAAAAACGAAATAATTAATAAATATTGGGGACGTTAATAATTCGACATGAAGAAAGCTTATCATGTGACATTCAATTCCATTCCAAAAACAATAATATTCTCAGATATCAACGCGCCCTCATTTTCATGTGTTCCGTATCTCGTATACGTGCTCCCGGCATCATGGCGAGCGATTTTAGGGCACCTTCAAAAAGGAGTGAGTTAGTCATTTGGGAACACATTTTACCGGTGATTAAAGAATGGGCGAGGAACAATCTCGTTCGCGAACCCAACACAACAAAAACATAAAACAAACATTATTACCATTTAGGAACATCGTAATGATTTGCCATCGGTTTCTGGTTTCATCCATAAATTTTATGTAAACAATTTTTTGGTTGCGAAATGCCAACAACAGATGGCAGCACCGAATGCAAAATAAATTTTTCAGTGAGGCGTGTTTTGGATTTGATATTTTGATCAGAAAACGACTCCAGGTAATCAAGCTGCGACGGTACGTTGACTTTATGAAACGCAGTGTAAACTATTTAAACAATAATGGGCACGCAATTCTTGGTCGAAAGCTGGTTTCTTGAGATAGGACTGAAATGAAAAGGGATATAAACACGCCTATACAATGTATGAGGTGGCGCTACTATCGCTGTTGTTTCTTGACTCCAACGGGTTCGTCATCCATACAAAGTCAATGGGTGTCGACTGTCGACGAGCGGCATATTACAACTTTTATTACTTTCGTAATGTTTTGCGAATAATTTAATCAGTTGTAAAAGCCAGCGTTAAAATTAAGAAAGCCACCTTTTCAGATCGTGAAATGGGACAACCGAGAGTTCTCTGATGGTAAACAACCAAGGAAATAGCTGGTTTCACCGTGTGATCTTTGGGATGCTTGTATACAGTGGAAAGTGGAAGACTTTTAACGTAGGGGGCGTCTTGTAATAAAACTGTCCTTACCCGGAATGAGCATAGCATCACCCAGCGATTGGCGAAATAATATTGACGCCCTTCCTCTCGAAGGACCTTGACATGCCAATAATAACTAGTAGTGGTGGGAGGTGTTTTATGAGGCTGATCACATGACTCGAAAACTAATGGTTCTAGGTTCGATTCCAGGTTTGTGCATGCAGATTTTTTTCCGAACTCATTTATGGGTTTAACCTGAACCATTTGAATGGACTACTCTTTTATTCGCTGGTTCTTTAACCCATGTTCCTGCGAGGGTGGAAATAGAACTGGTGAAAAACAGTTTCATGTATTATTTATTGGAAACAAATCGCAACTAATTGACCCCTCTGTTTACAATACAGTACCACATGACTACTTTTTTTTTCTGCTGTTACATTAAGTTTTTACGCTAGGGTGTTTCATGAACAGTATGCATGAAATGCCACATTTCAGAATAATTAGTTTGTGTATCAAATATATATTTGTTTCTTTAGATCCTGGTAACTCCGCCAAGTGGCTGGTGAAATTTCGTTTGCCTCCCAACGAAAATGGACTTTCTCGCTGAAAACAATCTGTGCGGTCAGACGATTCTGCGGCTCGTCTCGCGCGGCAATGCCATCATCGCTGAACTGCTGCGACTCTCCGAGTTCGTGCCACCCGTCTTTCGGCAGGACTCTCGCACGACTCAGTCCAAATATTCCGAAATTTTGATGGACTTTAGCTACTTTAAAGTGGCCGAGCAGTTTGACAACAACATTGACAAAAATCCGGTAAAAATGTGTCCCTTTTTGTTTTTACCTCGTCTCATATCTCTCACAACAGAAGTTGTGATATTTTTTCGTTTCCATTGTATCACCTAAATTGATGCCTGCCTAATTAGCTCTTAGAATTTATAAACTTCGATAATTCCTGACTCCTTATTTCTATTTATTCCTTACGTTTTTCTTCTATTCTAGCAATTGCGCGACCTGGATGACGAATTTAGAGACAACCACCTGGACATTTTGACTCGATTCTATCTCGCCTTTGAAAGTCTGCACAAATTCGCGCTTGACTTAAACAGGTACGATCATTTTAATGAAAGCAGATTACAAACTACTATTCCGTTTGCTGGCCCTCGTGTTTCTTATTTTGTTTCGAAATGTCCTAGATTTATCGAAGACCTCAACGAAGGTGCGTTTATTCAACAGACCATCGAATCGGTCCTGCTCAACGAAGATGGAAAGCAGCTAATGGTAAATACGCAGTTTATTTATTTTATTATTTTATTTTTAAATCACCGTAGTGCTAATCACTACAGGATTACTGCACCCTCGTGTCTCTATGGAGATATGTGAGGGGCAGGGAAGGCTTGTATAGCCAGGCTGCAGGATCCACCCTTAAGCTCTGGACTCCCTAATGGAAGCTCAGGTGTGACACCAGTACCGCGACCCGTCGAATAAACGAGAGCCTCTGCCGGGGATCGAACCCGGGACCGTCCGCACCGTAGTCTGAAGCATTATCGACTATTGAATTAATTGATGTAAATGGCATTCTCGTTTCACTTTGCAATATCCACACTAATTTTATTTTATTTCGCATGGTTTCAGTGTGAGGCCTTGTTTCTGTACGGCGTGATGCTATTGGTCGTTGATCTTCGGATGGAAGGCAGCGTGCGGGAAAAACTTCTCGTTTCTTATCATCGATATAGGTAGGACTGTTTCATGTTGGCATATTTTATTGTCGCGTCTACAGTTTCTGCTGTGCGCTTAGGAAATAATATTTCTACTCGAAACCAACATTCCATTTGCTAGTGTTCAATTTACTTTTGACATATGAAACGTCTTTGGACACGGGTAGGTGGCATTATTTCGAAGTCGACACCGAAGTGCTTCATTGGTTAGCAACAAATTACGGCAAATAAAAATAAACGTCCCAAAAATAAATATCAAAGACAAGGAAAAGAAAAGGGTGAAACACGAATGCATCGAAGGCTGCGAGCAGCGTCCAAACAGTCGACGATGAACTAATGTATTTGAGAAATCAACGTTGAGGTTTACGAATGTGAATAAAATTCAAGAGTATATGCGAGAAATGATTGAATTTTATTATAAGCTCATTGCTATAATGAACATCAAGCTATAACATTGACGATTTGGCTAGACTCTTTAGACAAAAGAAAGATAACTGACACTTTCGACACTATTTAAATAAATCAAATGAGGGAACATACCTGACTCTACTTCAACACCCGAAGTTTTTGAATAAAATGAAAATATACGTTTCACCAAGGGATATTTCCTAGGCAAGGAAAAGCAAGTGAATATTTAAATGGACGAGAGATTGTTGTTAAAGGGTAATAATGAAAAGTCTGCGAATACTTGAGAAGATTACCGTAACCTTCAAACTTCTCTAAATATATACCCTACAGCGTGTGCCCAACGACGGAACTGAAATTAGTATTGCAACCGAAAGGTTTGAGTGAGGTTGATGTGTGTACGTTTCAATATTTCCAGCGCTAAACGCATGTCGTCCGAATCGAACATCGACGACGTGTGCAAGCTACTGAGGAGTACCGGCTACAACGGCGGTTCGAGCGGCAAGCGCCCGCCCAACTACCCGGAGGATTACTTCCGGCGCTTCCCCATAAACCCCATTTACATCACACTAGTCATCGGTCGTCTGCGATCGGACGATATCTACAATCAAATATCTGCTTATCCCTTTCCGGAACACCGTTCCACTGCCATGGGCACCCAGGTTCGACTAGTTACTCCTTTAGTTTGACCTGCTAAGCGCGTTGAAATTTAGAAATTGTGCGATATATGAATTGATCCAAAATGATATTTGGGACAGTAGTACTGTAGTTGGAAAAATATAAGTTGGATTAGCGATTAGCAATTTGATCTTGCTATTTTTTATAAATAAATAATGATGATGGATATAAATATTTAACAGATAATCGTTCAAAATTAATTAATTAAATATCACTGTTCAATTTAAATATCACTATTTTTTAAATAATTATTTAAATAAATAATTAATTTTTTAAAAATATGTTTTTTTAATTGAACAGTAATTATTAATTAACTATGTAACGTAATAGTAAAAAAAATTCAGTTGTGTAATAAGAATATCAGCCAATTCACGAATATCATTTTTTTTTAAATTGAACAGTAATTATTAATTAAATATGTAAAGTAATAGTAAAAAAAATTCAGTTGTGTAATAAGAATTAAGAATATCACCCAATTCACGAATATCATTTTCTACCAGTCTCTTTTTCAAGTTTATTTTTCGTAACATGGGAATAGAATCAAATTTAAAATTTCTGTTGAAGGATTTGAAATGTGGTCCTCAAACATTGCAGGGTTCCAATTAGCCGTTGCTCATACGAACTCTCCTTTTTGTTCAGGCCGGTATGCTGTACGTGGCCCTCTTCTTCGAGCCCGACATCCTTCGCAACCAGATGGCCAAAATGCGCGAGATCGTCGACCGCTACTTCCCCGACAACTGGGTGGTCAGTGTGTACATGGGCATCACGGTCAACCTGCTTGACGCCTGGGAGCCGTACCGCGCCGCCAAGCAGGCGCTCAACAACACGCTGGACGCGGCCAACGTCAAGTCCACCGCCTCGCGCTACGCGGCCAAGGTGGCCAGCCTCAACCCGGAAGTGCGGCAGCTGCTCAAAGAGGGCGTGCTGGTAGAGGACACGCTGCTGGATCGCACCAACGTGGTCATCAACCTCATGCGCGAGTTGAACGTGACGCTGCGCTGGATGCTGCTGCACACCAACGCGCTGCATCCGAGCGCCGAGTCCAACAAGCGGTGCCGGCAGTTGCGCGAGCAGGTGCTGGTGGATAGCCGCTACGATCACCTGCAGGTGTTCGAGCTGCTGCTCAACACGGCCGAGTTTGAGTTGAAGGTGCGCGACATGTTTCGGCAGATGCTCAAGGACAAGCAGTCCAGTTGGCAGAAGTACAAGACGGAGTGCGTGGAGCGCATGCAGGAGTTGGCCGAGGTGTTTTCCGGGACAAAACCACTGACACGAGTTGAAAAGAATGGCGAGTACCTTTAATCTAGAAGTGGACGTGGATGCTTTATGTATTTTTATATTATATATTTTATTCAATTTGGTGACAACTTTGGTGACCCAAAAAATATTTATTTTTCTGCTCGGGTGAATAATAATAATAATAATCTTGAATAATAATAATAATTTTTTTGTTCGGTTTAAAAATAGATAATCTAATGACGTGGTTCACGGAAATTGCCAAGCAGATTGATTCGCTGAATTACGAAGATACCACTGCCACCGGTCGAAAGACCGTTCAACTCATTCAAGCATTGGAAGAAGTAAATTAAAATAAAATAAATTATTGTCACAAACCCGGGTAAACTTTGCCTTTCGTCTCCCGAACAGGCCTTTAATTTATTTTTTATTTTTCATAAAATAGGTTCAAGAATTTCATCAGCTGGAATCCCACTTGCAAGTGAAACAGTTTCTGGTGGATACGCGCAAATTTTTGCATCAGATGATTCGCACCATCAACATCCGAGAGGATGTGCTGATTACGATCCAGATTGTGGGCGATCTTTCCTATGCCTGGGAGATTGTGGATAGGTGAGTCTCCGAACCTTGCCTCGTTGCAATTCCCTTAGCGGCATACAAATGACATAATAATAAAATAAATATTTTGCAGTTTCAATGTATTAAATGTATTTTTAAAAATTTCAGTTACACAACTTACATGCAACAAGGTATCAAGAAAGACCCGTCGCTGGCGACTAAATTAAGGGCCACCTTTCTAAAGGTATAATTTTATAAATTTTTGGTCAATTTTATTAGTTTAAAACCGTATTTGTTGTTGTATTTTTCAAGTAAGTGTCGGTTGAGTTCATGCCCGTGATTTTGCCACGCCAGATGTCTTCGGCTCTGGATCTACCGCTGATGAGGATCAACCAGGCCAAGAGCCCGGATCTGGTCACCGTATCGCAATACTACTCGGGCGAACTGGTCGCCTACGTACGCAAGGTGCTGCAGATCATCCCCCAGAGTATGTTCGCGCTCCTGGACCGGGTCATCCGCCTGCAAACGGCCAAGATCAAGGAGGTGCCGACGCGTCTGGAGAAGAGCAAGCTCAAGGACTATGCCCAGTTGGACGAACGCTACGAGGTGAGCGTTTGTCTTAACTTAATTCCTGTAGTCAGTATTTTCTACTCTGGCTTCGTGGGTTGCTTTAATTGGTGCTTGCGTGTCTGAATAGGTCGCCAAACTTACCCACGCTATTTCGGTATTTACGGAAGGAATTCTCATGATGAAAACTACTCTCGTCGGAATAATCAAGGTTTGACATTTTTTTATTTGTATATCTTTTTTTTAAACGTTTTTAAATTTTTAAATTAATTTATCAAGTATTTTGTCAAATATGAACTTTTTTTTCATTTGCATGAACTTGTAGAAGGTGTATTGCATTTTCAAATTGGGCCATATATGGATTAATTAATTTTTATCGTTCCATTTTACCAGATAGACCCTAAACAATTATTGGAAGACGGAATACGCAAGGAGCTGGTTTGTCAGGTTGCCAACGCCTTACACCAATGCCTCATCTTCAATCCCAAAGCCAAGGTAACCGATGATGAGCAACCGTTATTATTTGCGAATTGTTAGGTGAAAAGTGAAAAAAATAATATAATTTATGCATATTTATTGTAGACGAGTGAGTTGAGCACCAAACTGCATTCGCTCGGCACCATCATGGAAGGTTTTCAAAAGTCTTTCGAATACATTCAAGACTACGTCAACATCTATGGTCTGAAGATATGGCAGGAGGAGGTCTCGCGTATCGTCAACTACAACGTCGAACAAGAGTGCAACAGCTTTCTCAGGAACAAAGTATGTTTCCCTTAATCCCAACCATAAGTGTACCATTATAGTTGACCTTTTGCTCTTGGGATTTTATTTTAATTTTTTTTTTCTCAATTATTTAAAGGTCTTCGATTGGCAGAGCATCTTCCAGTCCCGCACCATCCCCATCCCCAAGTTTGCACCCACGGATAACGTGTCGGCCAACTTTATCGGGCGGCTGTGCAACGAGATTCTCCGCGTAACCGATCCCAAGTGAGCTGCTGCGCCATGTTGGCACATTGGGGTTTCATTGCTGGTGGCATTTTTTGAATTATGACATAGTTTTAAAAAAATCATGAAACGGTTTTTTATCGTACAAGCCCGTATCCCCTGACATATCCATGTTACGGCCGTACCCCTTTCTTTTTTTAAAATCTGGTTTATTTTTGGTGTTGTGCAGGACGACCGTCTACATTGATCAGATGAGCGCCTGGTACGATACGAGGACTCACGCCGAATTAGTCAATTTGAAATTGTTCTCGCAGATTCAGGTTGGTAAAACATGCGTCATGAAATTGGTTTATTACATTTTTTTCTTTAAAAATAACTCTGCGAGATAATTTTTTTAATTTCGCCAAAGAATTATTTCACGATTTTTGTATCGATGTAGAATAATTGTTTTTCCCTTTTCTGCTGCTGCTATGTACGATAGCTGGCGGTTGGCACCTTCGGTATCAGTGGCTTGGATCGCCTGCTGTCCTTCATGATTGTGACGGAGCTGCAGAACTTTGTCAACCTTTTCCAAAGAGGAATTATTAAAAACAAACAGTGGCGAGATGTGTTGTCGACTTTCACGTCTACTCTTCATCCAGTCGCTGGAAATAAAGGTGCGTTATTTATGTATTTATTCATTTTTCGCAATAGTTTTCCTTTCAGCGATTCAGCCATATTAATTTTGCGTTTTATTGTTTAGCAGTGCAATTTTATTTCGCCTCTGTTCATTTTCAATCGACTAATTATATTTCCTTTCTTAAAATTGTACAGTTCAACCGGGCAAAATCTATTCACCGTTGGTGTTCAAAACGCAGAAGGCATGGCCTGAATTTTTGGACTGTATTCTCAAGGTAACTAACCTCAACTTTAAGCAAAGTAATCTCCTAAAGCGACTTATATTATTTTGCTCTCCCGTACTTGATTAATCCAATTTTTAAAATGCAGGTGGGACAAATGCAACTGCTCAGGCGTCACATTTCGAACGAGCTCAACACGGCCTGCAAATTCGATTCCAAATACCTGGCCAACGCGCTGCAAACATTGAACGAGTAGGTTCACCATCCAATCTTTAATTTATGTAAAACGTTTGCTTGATTCGTGTCCAACGTACAAATTGTTCAATTCGATTATAGCACCCTGCTGTCCGACATCAAAGTACATTACAGCGATCCGACCAAACCCTATCCCAAAGAGGACAACCCGCTCATGTACGAGCTGACCAACTATCTGGAATGGGCCGGCATAGCCGAACCAATATCCAAGGTCCGTCTAACGAATGATTCCACCTTCTGAGATAATAATTCCGTATTCCTTCACGTGTTCTCAAGTCCTGATATCAATCTTTCTCCGTCTTTTAGATTTACATCACCACCAAGAGCCTTCCTTGTTTCGCGTTGTTTACATTCCTACTCGTGCTGTCGCAAGTTTCTAAACTGGTTCACGTTAAGAGCATTGGTGAGTTCGAAGGTGTGGAAATAATTACGTCGAAGTACTTGAAACATTGGTGGTGAAACCGATGAGCATTAATGCGAGGGGATTAATTGTTTCAGGTGGATTGATCTGCAAGAAATCGACCGATCCGCTGGATGGTATGGCGTTCGTGGTGGGTGTCCTGACGCTGTTGCGCCAGTTTCATCCGGAGAACACGACGCAGTTTTTGGCCTTCATCGGCCAATACGTTCGTTCGACTGTCGAGGCCACGAATATGTGAGTTATTTTGGCCGATTCTTCAAAAAATACTATTAATAAATTAGATGTATTAATAATAATTAATAAATTAGATGTATTAACAAATAATTACTAAATTAGAAGTATTAATAAATAATTACTAAATTAGATGTATTAATAAATAATTACTAAATTAGATGTATTAGTAAATAATTACTAAATTAGATATATTAACAAATAATTACTAAATTAGATGTATTAACAAATAATTACTAAATTAGACGTATTAATAAATAATTACTTTTTTAATATAACCCTTTAGTGGATAATTCATATTTTGTGCAATTATACGTATCAATTAATTATTGCTACTAAATTTTAAGTATTAATTAATAAATAATTACTCAACTAGAAGTATTAATTAACAAAAAAAATAACTAAGTATGTTGCGGCTAATTGAAGGCAAAAGTTAAATATCTCTTCTATTTTCCTCGACAATCTGGTCGATGACCACGCGACACCATCGGATTTCCCACGAGCGTCGTCGTGTTTACCAAATTTATTTTAAGCACAAGTATTCATTATTAAATATTTAAAAAATAATGTATGATAATTAATAACAACTTATTAATCCTTCTCGACTTTGACATTTTATCCAGGGTCTATTAATTTGTGAGTGTATTGAATTTTGAACGTAATGTCGTATTATTTTTATTTTGTTCATTACGCCGTTGCAAAAATATTAATAGTGTTTCTAAAGATTACAATTTTTTTTTATCTCATTCGTTTTGTTATTTTTTTTAGTGCGGGCAGTAAATCAGCAGAATTGCCGAATGAGGTCATCACTTTATTATTCTTTTTGGAAAACACTGTCCACTACGGTCACATCTCTAGAAAGGTAAGTTTTCGCGCAATTTTTAAATACATGGTTTTTTTTTCTTCTTATGACATAAAGTGAAAAAACTCGTATTCTGCGGATGTATAAAGCTTAAGATGGAGTTCTACCGTTTAATTTCTAGCCTATGAACCAAGCCAGTAGGCTTGATGACGACGACACAACGTTACAAAGGCATGTTCCCCCGCACCCCTCACGCTCCCGAACACGTAACAGAATTTGAAAAATAAAATTTGAAGAAATGAAAAACAAAACATTAATGAGTAGAAAAAAAAATAATAATAAAATTATTTTTATATTAAAATTTTATTTTTATTATTAGTAACAGTATAATTGAACAACATATAACAACAATAACATTATATAAGTAACAATATAATTGAGTCCACGGTTGACGGTACCTGGTTTCACGGAAACGCCTTCCGATCTTCAGCCATCTTTAGGCTTCAATTATATTGAAATGTATAAATAAATAAAATCGTTTTTGAACTTACTCTGAAACGACGGAAACACGATCACCCGAACTGACAGATTGCTCCGCTCGTGAATTTTAAAGAAATGTTTTTTTATTATTTTTCTACTCATTAATGTTTTGTCTTTCATTTCTTCAAATTTTGTTTTCAAATTCTGTTACGTGTTCGGAGCGTGAGGGGTGCGGGGGAACATGCCTTTGCAACGTTGTGTCGTCGTCATCAAGCCAGTAATAGGCTAGAAATTAGACGGTAGAACTCCGTCTTAAGCTTTATACAACCGCAGAATACGAGTTTTTTCACTTTATGTCAAACAGGGGTTATAGCGCTAGGAGAAATTAAACTTTTCTTCGCAAATCATACACTTCTTATGACGGGAGAACTGTACTGGTCCGAAAATGTCGCTTAGCCAAGTTTAATCCATTCACAGGAGATTCTCAACTACATTCCGCCATTCATATTCGATAATTTTCTATCGGCCACCGCCTCGTCTTGATCGTAAATCGGTTTCACGTCAAAAATAGTCGCAATTCTGGCAGTGCGCGCTATCGATTGAGAATTAAGAAATGTCAACACTGGTGGACTGGTGATGGAGCCTCTGTGTTGATGTGAAGCCGACTTGTTTATTTCATTGTCAATGAAATTGTTTTTTATCGAGTGATACAAAAATTTGTCTACATCGTTTATCGTGATAATAGCCTTTATTGTAAGAATAAACTTTTCTTTGAATATCGATCAGTTCGATAGTTAATTCGGAGAGAGGGGAAAATTAATTTGGTTATAGGTTAAATCGATGAAGTTTGACGCTGGCCACTGGCGAGTTAGACATCTTCGGCGGGCGCTTTGAACGTTCCGCTGGCGAAAAGCTCTTGCCATTTGCTGCCACGGGGATATTCGTAGGCCAGCAGAGATTCGGGTTTGATTTCGCTACTGTATCCTGGCATCTGCGTGGGAAAAAAATGCTCAAAATTAAAAATCTACCAAAGACACGAACAGTTTAAATGGCTAGTATTTTCCCTTTCTGCGTGGCGTATTTACTTTCGGTGCCATGTAGAAGGATCCCTGCATGATGACTGGATGAGTGAAGTGTTCATGCAGATGATCCACGAATTCGATTACCCTAAAAAATGAATGACAAGAATATATATCGCGAAATTTATGGTAAATATTTTATCTGAGTGGCGTTGCCATATTAAACCAATTTTGTTTGTATTGTACCTGTTCTTTGTTGTACCCGTGATACAAATATAGTCGAACATCATCAAATGTTGAACAAATTCGCACAGACCCACGCCACCTGCATGCGGACATACGGGAACTACAAAAACGATAAAGTATTCAATTCATTCAATTTCCTTTTTGGTATTTAGGTAGATAATTACCTGCAGATGACGATATACAGTAATAGCGGAATAAAACTTACTGTTGAGCTTGGCAGCCAGTAACATTACCAGAATGATTTCGTTAATGCCGGCCAATCGACAGGAATCAATCTGACAAAACTGCATGGCACCAATTGTCAAAAATTGCTTGAACATGACGCGGTTCTGGCAGTGCTCACCGGTAGCAACGCCAATTCCTAGCGGATTCAGTGCCTGATAGAATACAAAATTCAATTTCCAAATTTCGTAGTCATTTGAATTGAATTAACTGCAAGCTCTTGCAATTCTTCTTGCAAAATATCATCTACCAAGTAGAAACTTGCACCAAGAACTTTTCTTGACAAAATATTTATTTTAGGAATTGCTCTAGCAAAAAATACTGAAATTGTGAATTGTCACCTTGGCAATTGCGGCGTGTCCAATAATGTCATCGGGACTCGTTGGTTCCTCTATCCAGAGCGGTTTGAATTCTGCCAGCTCTTTCATCCAGGCAATGGCTTCAGGGACGTCCCAACGCTGATTAGCGTCCACCATCTGTCATAGGCATAGATGTCGGTGCATTTATCTAAAACTGTTTTATTTGTCTGTTGCTGGAAATTTGAAAGATTGGAAGCAAACAAACCAGCGTGTTGTCCCATCCAATCGTATCTCGAACAGCGCCCAATCGTCTTCGATCATCCTCGATGCTTGATCCAACTTTAACCTTGAATCTGTTCAGGTATCAAGCGTTACGAATTTATCTAGTCATTTACATGTACACTCGATGGACCAATCTTGGTCTATAACTTCAAAAATTATATTGCCAACTTACTTGGTAAAACCTTGGGCCATTGATTCCATACATTTCTGCCAATAAAAAATTATTTATTTTTCGGTTGAACATTTCAGGTAATTTGACAGAAAGGAAAACTTAATGAAAGGATAAAATAACGCACTTGTTTAACTTTCTCCGTCGAGTAACCCATCCAACCGGCATGAGTGGTATAAGCAGGATAGCCATTGGAAACGATCCTAAGTTCTTTTTTTTTTTGACAAGATAAAAGTTCAATTAGCAACTTGCCAAGTAAACATTTTCCTCATTTCCAGTTCAGTTATTTCTGGTCGTAGGAATACCAACCTCTTTCGTTTTTGTATGCTAGATTTTTCTTCAATATCGCTGTAAAAAAATGATTACATAGGTTAAAATAGACCAAGATTAGTATACATATAACATATAATATAGACCATCATTCCGAGGCATAAAATACTCATATTAACATTTATTTTATTTACCTAATGCCTCTTCTTTTGTAAGTGCGTCTGTCCTAGTGGGAATATGGAAGAAAGAATTATAATGACAAATCATATTGCAATTTTCATAAGTCTTTTGCCATTTTGTGAAATAATTATAAAATAAATTTTGTATATGCAGATATTTTCTATTTGATCAATCCAATTCAAAAATACTTGCATGTATGTAAAATCTAGAGTTGATATCAATTTTTCTGGTTCCATGTCGACCAAGAGCTTCCATACTGGCTTGCCTTCCATTTTGGCCCACAAATCCCACAGGGCATTGACAATCACCCCGACGGCCAAATGAGTGACCCCTTTTTCTGGACCCAGCTAGCGTGAGTTAATTATTCAAATAAATTAGTATTAAATAAATATTAACTGTGAACAATCGTAACAAACCAAAAAAATTGGGTGGCTGCTTACTCACCCATCGAAGTTGACTTTCGTTGCACAGGAACTTCCAAAAGAACCCAAAATCATTAAAAATATCGCTTAATTTTTTCCCCACCACCAATCTGGCGTAGGACTTGACTGCATGAACAACTGGAATTTTGCCAACGAAAATTGATTATTATTATTTATTTCGATAGGCAAGAAACTTGGTGATTGCCTGGCGTAAACGTACCGATTTCAGTTCCTCGTCCGATCGTAAATGTCAGGCCGTAACCTTGGAATAAAAATGCAATTTAGATAATTTGATCGAAACCGACAAATGTCATATGAACCTCTTAATAAAAATTATTGAGTACCTTCAAGTGGGGTATCAGTTGAAATTACAATGTAGCAGCATGAGTAATCAGGATCAGTATGCTACAAAAGAAAAATCACAACAATATCATGTACAATAATATTGTATAAATTACAATGTAGCAGCATGAATAATCAGGATCAGTATGCTACAAAAGAAAAATCACAACAATATCATGTACAATAATAATGTAAAATAATATTATATTTTGAAAAACTTTTTTTTTATTCACAGTTTTTTTTTAACCTAATCAGAATCTATTACATTTATTTTTCTGGACAATTTGAATTAGATTCAAAATTTAGACAACTGACAATTATTATAAAGTAATATTGATTAGTAAGCAAATACTCGCCACTGCATCGGAACCGTCGGCAGATAAGGAAGTTGGGAAACGAATATCCCTGGCAGTGATGCTCCGAATTACTGTAGGAACAGGAGGCATGGTTGCTCTAGTTGTTCCAGTTCAGATAAACGAGAACGAATGTTCTGAATACTAAGTTTGACGCAAAACTACGTGGCGACGATATCCTATGATCATCGATCAATAACAAAATTTGCCTGGCACGAACGAAAGATAAGCTGGTGCTTCACAGAAGTGCGCGTATGGCACTCTTTATTTTTTTTAGAACTCATTATTTCGTGTGCTGCATGCGTTTGATGCAGACCATTAAATAAGCCCTGCCATTAAATTGCTATACAAATATATATCAGAGTATGATAGTTTGCGATGATGCTTGCCTGGATCCACTTCAAAGTTGTCTAAAAAAATCTAGTCTGTTGCAGCTGTTTGAGCTGACGATCATGTAAAGTATCAAATTTCAGACAATATTTTTTTGTTGGTGCCTCATTGCAAATATTTTGTTTTAAACGAACTGGGACGGGCTGAAATAAATTGAAAACAATAAGAGTATTAAGCCATTTTTGTTTTATTTTTTTCGTTTTAAATTAATGTGTTGATATTTAAGACAAAACAAAAAATTAAAAATAAAATAATGAAACTTTAAAATTGCCGCGGGAATGCTCCGTGCTGCCACCTTTTGACTAACGATGAAATTCATCATTTCAACGAGCAGACGAGTGTTTGTAAAGTGTAAACAAATCCATTTTTTTATTTCGCAAAATGTGCGTCAATATTTAAAAATATACCGGGGAAATTACCGAAATTGTAAAGTGAATTCTATACCAAGGACACCATGAACTCACGGCAGAGGCAGTAAACTGAACCTATATTTGGTAAACACGTCCAGGAAATGGCAAATTGCTCGACAAATATCGGTAAGCGTCAGACAGAACTGGCGCACGAACTTGAACCCAACTTTCCCGTTTGCAGCCTGCTACCGCCGCCCCTGGACAGCAGAAAGCAAGTCGACGACTATGACAATGACCCCACCCCTCTTCACATTGCTCTAACCGCCATCCAGAACCTAAACCCGAAACCCGGCTTCAAAACGTTGAGCGGCGTCGAGGTAAGGCTCAGTCTGTTCGACACCGCCTTCCACCAATTTTTTGGCAGGACGCTCTCCCTTCCGGTTCAACTTCCTTCCAACACCACCAAAATAACGGTCGAGCTGAAACACGACGTTCACCTCATGAGGCCACCATCCAGCGACGATATCACCGTGCTCTGCCTCGAGGTGGTCGGAACGGTGCTGCCATCGACCGTGTCGGATATCTCACCTTCACGACTGTCACTCGGTTGGACAGTAATCCGGCTGTCCGACCAACGACACCGCCAAGACGACATCCAGCAGGTACGCCTCTACTGCGGTACCCCTCGAGCCTTGCTATTGCTGGACGAACCGCTGGAGAGCTTCCTGCATCCAGTGGCGGACGACTGCTGGATAACCTACCGGGTGGACCGACCGAAACGGCTGCTCAAGCTGCGCCGCCTCTTACCATCCAACCTGCTTGTATCCGACGACGATGCGGTTTCCGGATCACTGGATGGTGTTGCCTTCCGCCGCCAAGGTCCGAAAATGCGGCCCGCTACCCCTCTGGTGTTGGACAGTTTGCGTCTCAGTCTGCAACCCACTATGGACGCCTCCGAAGAGGAGCTGTGCCGGACCGTCCAAAAAGACCGGTTGGAACGCGATGGTGCAACCGGAGACTGCACGGTCCAGGTGACAGAACGACGACTTCGGGTGGGCATCCACAACGGCTGGTGCTACATCCGTCCACCGCAGATTGTCCATCTCTCCAGCGGCACCGGCCACCGCCGGAAGTGGCACGGACAGCAGGGGGCACCCCTGATCGCCACCGCCCCCCATCTTGCCCGGACGCTGTCCTGGTCCCCCAGCACCGCCAATCAGTCGTTGGCCGGAGACCGAGTGCTGTCCTTCGACCGGATCAACCTCCACGAGATGCGGCATGATGATCGACTGCAGGTGACGTTCTCTCTTGAGTATGTGGTGACTCTGACGGATCGTGTGGGACCACGGCCACCCGGCGCCCTTGCCGTCTTATCACCGACGCCCACCCACACCTACACTGTGGTCAAGTGTCAAACATCGTGGAGACCGCATTCTGACCCGGAAGTGGACGATATCGTCTGTCTAACTTTGGTGGGAGGACCGGTTCGTAATCCTGAATGTCGTCTGGTGTACCGCGGGCAGCGGGTCGGTCAACTGCGGCTATGGTTCAGCTGGTCCGGTGATCGGAAGCGCGCCGCCTCGATGAGCAATCTTGGTCCGCGGACAGTGCCGCGTCCACCGCCAGCCGACCACCACTCTGACCGCCTGTCCAGCAAGTCACTGGGACGGTCAGTCAACTCCAACCGACCAATTCGTTCTATAGATAATAATCCGTCATTAACAAATAACATTCATATCAAACACGACACCGCCGCCAACGCTCCTGACGGTGAACACGGTGGTCAGTTCATGACTGAAGTGCCTTGCTCGCGAGCTCCCCGTCTTCCGGTGGTGGCCCTCACCACTCGTTCCATGCTGGCCGCCGCGCCGGTCTCGCGGGCCACCTACGCCCGTCTCTACTCAGCCGGGCTGCCACCTCTGCTAGACCGCCACGGCAAACCACCCGACATCGTTGATCCAATCCGACCGGCCCAACCTTACCTCTCCTCCCGCGAATCATCCGACCCGCTCCGCTGTAACCTCGTCACCTTTCAGTTCTTGGGCTACACCGACCAACCGGGCAACTGGTCGCCCCTCCGCACTGTCTTCTTCGCCTTCCAGTTCTACCGTTACCCGCCGTTGGTCACCGAACGCCTGCTGTTGGCCGCCGAGGCCGAGCTTGACCTGTCCGAGGAGCCACGCGAGGGCGCCACTTACCTACTGCGCCGGATGAAGGTGGACGGTACCGCCCAGCGAGGCCCGGCCGGCTTCGAAGTAAAATACTGTGTCGATCCCGTTGCGGTAGGCGGGGGTTCTATATTCGCGGACATATTAAATGACTCGCGGTTACATGTGGATGTATGGGACGGTGATTCTCTCATGTTTGTGGGCAGCTGCGCGGTGGAGCTGCGCGACCTCTGTCGACAGGAACGGGAGGCAGTGCAAGTGACGTACGAGCTTGATATCCTGTGCGCGCAGGCGATTGATGATGATGATGACGTAAGTTCTGGTGGTCTGCCCAGCCAACGTGGGCGCCTCCACCTTCGCATGGCCAACGTTGGATACCCGTACGGCGGGGCGGGTCGTCGGCCCGATTATGGCGGGATAACGTTGGGATCTGCCGAAAAATCCTCAGTCACCACTGAAGAGGCGATCACCAAAGTGTCGGTGGCTAAATCCTTGCTGGTCGATATACTCGCCGAGCAGAATCAGCCGCATTACGACAGCTCTAAGGATATGCTGGAGGAGGTTTCTTCGAGATCGGATCCGGACGAGACGGCCAGGAAGTTAAACCGCATGAACTTGATTCGCAGGTCCCGCGGCCATCAAACGCTGTCCACCACCATCAGAGGTCCAGCCGAGCAGAGGATGCTGGATCTTAAACTGGTGGAGGCCATCCGCGAGCGTTCCAAACCCGACTGCATCCAGAACCACCTGAACCAGTGGGTGGGTGTCCGCCGCCAGATCAATGCCATGCTGGGCGCGGCCGAGTACTTTGAGTTCGAGCTGACCAACCCACTTAGAACTGAACAGGCGGTGACCATCGAGAGCGATGATCGTGACCTGCGGCCCATCGCGGGCGCCCACGAGTGGCAGACACTACGACAGGGTCACCCACCAGCGTTACGAGGCAAGCACCGGGAACCGATTGAGGAGCGGATGATCGCTGTGGGTCATGATGGCTGGCCGCAGATCCTGCTTCGACCCAGGGAGACGGTGCATCTCCCGTTCCGTTACCAGCGTTATGATTCTGATGACTGCAACCGCGACCACGCCACTGAGAGGTGTCGCAACGGTCTGCACCAGGAGCAGCCCGTTCGATCCATTATGTCATCCACCCGCCTGTGCCGCGTTCATTTCCGTGGTGAGAACGGCCACGTCTTCACCATCCTGTCGCTCACCGTTGAAGTCCAACTGCCACCAGTGGATCAGCTCCTCCGCTTCCAACATACGGAGAACTCGTTCCTGAAACGTCACGTCCGACTGTCTGGTCGTCACCCGGCCACCGCGGTCGTGTGTACCGATCCGAATGTGACGACCGAGATCCGCTCGGATGGCCTGCTGCTGAAAGTACCGTGCGGCGCTTCCGGTTCGGTCCGCACCTTCCTACTGTTTGTCTACGACGACCAACACCATTTCCGTCCAGCTCAAACGTGCCGGGTGACCGTACAGGCCGTGCAGCGGATCGACGTGTCCTGTGTGGCTGGACAAGCCACCCGCCACCCGGTTGTCCTACGCGGTGGTCACTCCACCAGACTCGTCCGCTGCTTCTCGTCCCACCCGCACGAGCTGCAGCCTGCGGCTTCCGGCGGCGAGCCGTTCGTGCTGGAGGCGCACGAGCGTCGCGAGGTGGCGCTATGTGTCAAGTGTCTGACGCCGGGAAAGCGGTTGGTGACTGTTCACGCGGTGGACGTGGAGTTCGGGGTGCTGGTGCACTGCTGGATGGTAGGCGTGCGGTGCCGAGCGCCGGCCGTGTCGCGTAGTTTCCAGATCCAGCTGCCGGTGGGCGGCGGGCTGGGATCGAATAAACGAATCTCGTACCGTAATCCGTACGCCCAGCGGCGGGTGTTTCGGCTGGCCACCGATCGGCCGGATCTGGTGCAGCTGCGCGAGGCGGTGTTCGAGGTGGACGGCGGGGGCAGTCACGTCATCGGATTGCTGTTTCTGCCGCGCATGGCGCGTGGTGCCGAAACCGTGTTGGTGTTTATCAATAACGAGGACGACATTAATGAGGAGACCTTTTGCGTCAAGGCAACTTACGGATAAAAAAGGGCAATTTATGGATAATGTCGATTATTTTTTGTTTGCTCGTTTTTTTTACCTCGGCGTGCGTGAATGATGATCGTTTTATAATTAACCTTTCACGACCTACCATCACAGAACCGCGTGACCTCTTGACCCAAAGCAAAACTTCATTAGCATGAGAGCGAGTTTAATCTTGGCATCTATATATTCCGAACATGTACAAACGGAACGCATACGGTACAAACGGAAAGGAAATTTATTTTTTAATGTGCCCAACAAGGTTTAAGAATAGCATTCTATGCAAATGTTTTTTATTTTAAAAGTCATCTTTTTCCAAAAATGAAATCCTTTAAATGCCAATCCACATTATCTATTACTTTCTTTTACAACATTTTTGGTTTCCGATTATTAATTTTATTTTTAAAAATAATTTTTCGTAACCTAACTTGAAATACGTATTTAATGGAATAAGTGATGGACTTGTTACCAATGTGCCTTAAATGTTTGCGGAACAGTCAAGTTTCGCATAATTATTTATACCAAATTTTCATACTAATGAAATAATTTTTTAGAATAATTTTTCAGTGAAGCAACAATTATTACGTAACACGTATCATGCTCACATTTTTTTTTTAAATTACGTACCACGTCCGAACGATTAAATCCCCGCAATTTGTAGTTGCATATTCAATCATGGTGCAATATTTATACAACACCGTTTTATATATCTTTTTACTTTATACTCGTAAACTACCGGGTATAGTATCTGAGTGGCAATATTTTACTGCATTATGTGTGCTATTTTCTAGTCGAATTACTGCATTTAATTGAATCAGTATAGTAGTTTTTGTAGCATTTTTGTTGCCTTATTTTTTAATGCGTGCACGTATACCTCAAGTAATTTATTTTAAACTTTTTGATATGGTCTAAGAATGAACCATGTTGTAAAAAGTGAGTCAAAAGCCGATTAAATAGTGACACATTGTATTGACTTCGATTCGTATTAGATTAAAAATTGTTGGCTATGTATTTTTCAGCGGTTTCACAATTTGTAATTTACTCGTAGATATTCGTACGCACGTCTGAGTGCCATCCACTTAGGTTCTGGTATTCTTTTATTAACGTCCTGAATTTTTTAAATCAAGATTTTAACAATTTGCTTGGTTAGTTTTTGTTTTCCACCCGCATTAATTTTCGACCAATCTCATTGTCAAGTAGAATCACAAAGAAATTTATATATTCGGTCTTTGGCACGGATATTTTTGGGCTATGCCAAGTGGGCGAAAAGTGGCGGAATAGTAATTGACCTTTGATAGCTGTAACAACCAGGCACCAAGGTCATCCGATATAACATGCCACGCAGTACCAATTTTTCTAGGTCAAGGTTACTCGTTGTCATACTCTGCTATTGTTGTCACGCCAAACTTGTTTGGTGGTCAGACCTGGACTAGACGTAACCGTCGCAGAATCTTTTTTCGGAATTTGTCAAATTTTGTTGAGCGTAAAAACCAAATAATCAAAAACAATTCGCCATGGCTCATTTTTCAAGTAAGTTCTAATATTCAATGTAGTGAAAATTGCCGTCAAAGTTGCCTGTAAACCCACGCAGATTTCTAATATATTGTAAATTTTGTGATAGGTATTCCAAAAATTGAGTACAAACCCAAATCGGGACCGGAGGATACGTTAAGTTACAAGTACTACAACCCATCTGAGGTACAGTACTGTTAGCACTATATCATATATATGTAGCGTTATGGTAGAAATTACACTCAGTACGTAATTGGCGGAGATTTTCTTGTTGACAATTACAGTAGTGAATAGCACTACTGAAGATTCTGTGCCCCTCGTGTTATCATGTTATGGCAATATCTGATGGGTACATTTTCATGAATACCGAGCGATAAAATAAACGAAACCAAATGTACTTTATTTTTCTCTTATAATTTCTTCATAGTTTTACACCGTTCGAATTTTATATGCACATTTGTTTAATGAGCCCCTTGATAACATATATTACAGGTAATTTTGGGTCGTCCTATGGAAGATTGGCTGCGTTTCTCAGTTTGTTATTGGCATACATTCCGCGCAAATGGTGAGTTACATCACTTAATTAAAACTTTGGAACCCGATGTCGTCTTATTAATTGGCCTTTTTTGGAACTGGCTAAATTTGGCACGACTAACCTGATCATTTTTGGTCGACATTTCAGGTGGAGACCAGTTTGGTCTTCCGACCATGAAGCGTCCGTGGGACGATGGAACCGACTCCCTTAAGAACGCCAAAGTACGGCTGGAAGTGGCGTTCGAATTTTTTCACAAGCTGGGAGTGAAATTCTGGACTTTTCATGACCGGTACGTTTGACACACACGCCCACGTTAATTAAATTCACTCGTGTAAAACTCGGTTTTCCTAAGTGTCATTTGTCATATTTATTTAGGGACATCGCGCCTGAAGGGAAGACTCTCGAAGAGACGAACAAGAATTTGGATGAGCTCGTTGACCTGGCTTTGCAGCTCCAAGCCAAATACAGTATTCAGCCGTTGTGGGCTACCTGCAATCTTTTTTCGAACCCAAGGTGGTTTTATAATCTATATTCCGACCACTTTCTCAAATTTTATTTAAAAAAAAAAGTTTAATTTGTCAACTGTTTCACGGACTTTTTTTTGTCTTCAATAGATACATGAATGGCGCCTTTACAAACCCAGATGCGACCATTGTAGCGTATGCTGCTGCCCAGGTTAAAAAAGGCCTGGAAATTGCCAAGCGTTTGGGAGCGCACAATTTTGGTAGGCTACATCTCGAATGAAATATGTTTGGACCTTCGAACATCAGAGTCATTTTGAATGACGGAGTTTTAATTTCATTAATTTTTTCTCTAGTTTTTTGGGGTGGCCGCGAAGGATATCAGACATTGCTCAACACAGATTTGAAAATCGAACTGAACAACATGGCAAATGCACTGAAGATGGCCGTTGGTTGGTGTACTTAATTCTAGATTTTCAGTTCTTTTGATATTTAATTCTGTTCGCCCGCTAGTATTTTATTACATAGAAACACAAAAAAAAAAAATGGAATTTGCAAGGATTACAAGAGGATTATTCTAATTTATAGCTTACAAGGAAAAGATTGGATTCAAGGGACAGTTGTTGTTGGAACCCAAACCGAAAGAGCCAATGCGACATCAGTACGACTCGGGTAAATTGGATGGCCTTGTTGATCTGTTTTTTTTTCTTGCGCTTTTCTCTATAAAACCGGATTAGTTGGGTAATCTTTTAACTGTTGGATTTGTCGGAACAGATGCAATGACCTGCATTGGATTTTTGAAGCACTATGGATTGGATAAGCATTTCAAGGTATTTCTAACTTATACCATTAGTAACTTTGTTTACGAAAATTAGACTTTTAATCGAAAGTAAATACTCTGCAATTGCGAACACAATTACAGATATAAAAATTCAGAACACTTTTCTTTAATTTCATAACCCTGTTGCTGTTGGTGAAGCCAACAACAGGTGTTTAAATAATACACTGCAAGAGTTTTGACGCTTTTGATTTAAAAAAAAAAAATGTTTTCCAGCTCAATATTGAACCAAATCACACCATGCTAGCCGGGCATGGCTACGAGCACGATATCTTAGTTTCATCCGTGTAAGTGTAAAAAAAAATAATGCTTATTTTTTATTAAAAAAATCTACTCAATTTTTAATACAATATTACGGAATAGCACTTACAATTAATTAATTAAAATAATTTAAAACAATTTCCAGTATTTATGGTATATTTTTTTATACCTTTTTTTAGGTTCGGCATGCTGGGATCTGTCGATGCAAACACCGGCTCGCCTGATTTGGGATGGGACACTGATCAGTTTCCTATGGATATCCGTAGCACCACCATGGTTATGAAGGTACGTTCTTGGCACGTTGTCTATTTTTTGTTTCGATTAACATTTTAAGTCAATTAGTTTGACATGGAAAATTCATACAGTAGTTTCGCCCTGATCATTAGGCGATCGTCGATCAAGGAGGTTTACAACCCGGTGGTTTGAATTTCGATGCCAAAGTTCGCCGCGAGTCAACCGCCGTTGAGGATTTGTTCATCTCTCATATTGGTGAGTTTTTTATCAATCATTCCGTTGAGTTATTACTAGACAACAAATTTTTTAGGGTTTAAAGGCTCGAAATGATTTTTACAGAATTATGTTTATTTAGGAATTATGTTTATTGCTGTCAAATTCTGTGCTATGTCCGAATACATGCATTTTTCTAGAAATAGTTTCCCTGCTTTGGATTTGTTTTGGTTTTGTCAATGACTTAACTAGTACAGATGTAATTGCCCAGGATAGGTCAAAGAGGTGCAATGAACTTGAAATGTGTTCATACATGAAATTTGCGTGTAATTGCGAGCAGTCACATTTTTTTTAATCAACACTAGACTCGCTTAAAATGTACTAGCTCTAAATTTTTGTTACTTTTTATTATTATTTTTTAAGGGGAAATTCCTGTCACTGAATGATTTTCCTAAAATAATTTCGGTCATTTTTATTGGTTCCAGGTGCGATGGATGCTTTTGCCCGCGGACTTCGTAACACCGCCAAAATTATTGAGGAAGGCGTCCTCTCCGGCTTTGTCAAGGTACGTGCCCTTCGTCGATAAATCGATATTGCAAATATGGGAGTCGTATGGCTGTACTTTCTGGATTGATCAAATTGACTATTCCGCCTCCCTCAGAATCGATATGCCAGCTTCCAATCTGGGATCGGACAAAAGATTTCGGCGGGTCAAAGCACCCTTGAAGAATGCGAGGTCAGTTGCGCTTGATATTTTTTGTAAATTTTGTTTGATTTGATAGAAAATTATTTGGCGGCTGCGTTAATTCCATTACGATCAAAAATAGGATTTAATGAAGGTTATTATTTATTGACTGCGAACTTTTAACCGTAAGGAGTTTCTAGCGGTTTGGCGGCTTGGCATTAATTGTGAAATTCTCTATCAGTGCGTATCTTATTTGTGATCGTTTCCGAGTTGTTTACACATGTGCACGTCGTATTAATATCCGGAGCGGAACCAGACTTGCTGGTGTAATTTAGAAATGATAGTCACGAATTTGGCCCCTGGTTGCCCCCTCTCCCCCCTCCATCCCGTACGAGCGATTCAACCAGTTGACATTGAAAGCGTTTGGCTGGTTTGGTATTCAGGATTCGTAGGCTGGCGAGTTTTAAACCTCTACCGATCGCTCAGTGGGAGTGGGTTTGCGTTAGGAATACCACTGGACACGGTATGAATTTAGATTTTGTAGGGGGCGCTATGGGTTTTCGCAGTTCACCTGAAATAAATACGTTTGAACATCGAGTGTAGCCGGACCACTTTGGAATGTTTTGGCTGTTTTGGTAAAAAAAAGTCCTGTTTTTGCGTTTCGAGAATTAACTGCCAAACTGGTCTGCAGACGGTGGCGGTACGTGATAAGGGATGGGCGGGGCCATGGAGAGACTAGATTAAGTAGATAATAATGGCAACTTTTCTAGTCGCGATATCCTAGTTGCAAGCGGGTATCAACTGCCGTAATTTTTGCGCACTAAAAATATTTTTTGAGGCCTAACACGGTCGCCGGGCTTGACGGCATATATTTTTAGAAGCCTGATAAGAAGTGTGGTTACGATATAAATTTAAAAAATACATAATAAACGACGGCAGCTAGTGCAGAGTATTTATTCTATGGATAGGGCGCGGTACCTCTTTGTTTTGCGATAAAAACTAATATTGGGATCGTCGAACTCTTTTATGTTTCTGTTTTAAAATATGTGCACCATTTTTTTTTTGCAAACCTCGCAAACATGCTTTTTGGCTCGATGAAAAAAGACTGATGGGTCGCCAACTTGGCACTGGAAGTGTCAATATTTTTTTTCGGCGAGTGTTCCATGCAGATTAGCCTGCCGTCATTACCATTCACTGTCAATATTATTTGCGCGACTGATAACGCGTACTGATAGCTCGTACGAACAAGCAACGTGCTGCCAGTCTTTTTCTAGAAGAGCCAAGTTCGTAATCTCTCGGCAATTAACCGGCTCCACCAAACTATTTAATTATCGTCTGATTTAAAGCTAGCCAAAACCAGTTGTGTGCCAAAGCCCAATTTTCTTACCTATTAGATTGATACGTCGATTGCTCGCTATAATTTGGCGCGCTCTGTGTAATATGTAATTAATTTTTTTATAATCCCCACCCCTCCTTTTTTTCCGAAGACGTTTATAGCTAAGAACGGGGAACCGGCGTCGCTGACGTCCGGAAAGCAGGAGCACTTGGAATCGGTGCTCAATTATTATTTGTGATCGGCCACGAAGTGAAGCGTTGTAAGCGAGATTAAAATCGTGTTCTCCGGTTATGCAATTTATAAAGCAGAGGTGCAGTGGGAATATTGTGGGTTCATGATCAAATAAATGAAAGTTCCGTATTTGTCAATTTGGTAACATTTAACTGACATCATCCGAGGTTTACTGAAACTCTAGGCATTTTACACTAATGGGCCCAACATTAGAACTCAATTTTATTTCTAAAAATAAATATATTCACTGGGTTTTGCCGCAACATAGCTAGAGATTTTTCCCCTGCTGTGGAAATTATAAATGGTTTTGTTTAAATAGGCAATATATTTAAAATTTCTTTTTAATTTTCAAACATATGAATTACTGGGTTATGAACAGTTTGGATTACTATTGTGTTACACTCGCCTAGTATTGGAGCACTGAGTAGCGATACTGACTCTACGAGTATATAGTGTTGTTCACAACAGTTTCATTTATAAAAAATATGCTTTTGTTCTTTTATTACTTTTTATTTCGGTTCTATGAAGATACATGTTATGCTCGTGAACATTTTATCAAAAGCGAGTGAAAAATCAAAAGTTTCAGTTTAAAAATTGTTTAGAAAGTGGTAGTGGGTTTTACAATACATTTTTGCCTGTTGTAGTGTTGTAAAAAAATTAGTTTTTGTGGATTAATTCGGTATTACGTAGTTTGTCTGCAATCGAATAGTAGAACCGAGTGTGACGTGCATAGAAATGGTGAAGAAATAAGGATAAAAATGTATTCGCTTGTTTGGTTGCTGGTGCATCGGATGACGAAACAAGAATCACGTTTTTACGATTGAATAAATAATTTGATATCATGCACATGTGTGCTCGTCTGAAATTGCCAATATTATTGTGTCACGGTTACAAATATAGAAATAAATAGCGGGCAACTAGACAAGCTGAGGAAGCCACGTCTCTCAATGAGCAATCATAGCACATACTGAATTGTTCGAATAATTTGAGTTGCGGCCAACTATTGCATATGTCTCATAAACAAGTGCAGAGTGTACAGGGGGTTAAGGGTTGAGAAGTCATGGTATTTTTTAGTACAGTTGAAAAAAAATCTACTTGTATGCTTAGTCAGATGTAAATTTTTTGTGCTTGGGTATTTACAGTTGCGCCGTGTTTTTAGCAACTACTCGAATTTATAAAAAAGGTTAAATAAGAGGTCCTAAAGGTTATACCCTTTTTTGACCTGTGACTTACAACATGGACTATGTAAATAAATATCTCGGGAGGTGAAAACGTTGGCTTTATATAGTTTTAAAAAATATTTATTTACGCGGTTTATCAGTTAACGAATATTTTATGTTCGGTGTATCGTGAAGCAGCTAACTGGTTGGCGTGGCGTCGCCTGTGCGGTGCCCTCGCGCTTGCGACTGGTATCGCCTCGCTTGTGTGACCGTTCCTAACGCACGTCACGCACGAAGAGCTTGTGCGAAATAATGTTAAGCTGCCCACCTGAAATTGAAAAAGAAATTAAAGATGGGTTTATTGTCTTTGAAGGTCGCGAAAGCTTGGTTTGTTTGACGCGAGAAAGAAAAATTGATATTCTTTCCTGGTATTGCATTGAAATTCCTGTATTTTTTTTTTTACAATTATTTATGGAATGTGGGCAGTGGAATATAGGTATTTGGCAAATGGAAATCTAACGAATTGTTTGTTGAAAGTTTTGCACTTTAGCCATTTATTGCGAGAACAAGAAAATATCCAAATTTCGAGGTACCAGATCAAGATTTTAAAGCAACCATAAAGATAATGGCAGTTTTTTTTTTCTTCTTTGTTTGTCGAGTCTCAAATCTCAATTATGGTTGCAATATATTTTTTTTTGTCCGAACTCAACAAGACCTTGGCTTATGCATGTGTGATTCCAAACTCGAATCATTATTGTAATATCTTTCTTGCGTGCGTTAAAACATTTAAAAATGGTTATATTTTTTTAATTACCTTACTAAATTAGTTCGCGCTGGGACTCGAAAATTTGTACTGTTGCAATAATATCGATAGAAATATAAAATAATTTTAGGGATGGTCCACGTCAATAAAAAAAACGTGGCACCGCTGTCTTTACGGCAGTTACAGCAACATTACCTGCTATAAAACTGAGACTCTACAAGTTTGTTTTAAAAAATCCTCCTGAATAGTAAGGATTCATATAGCTCTAACTGAACATCGCTTTCGAATTAACTGCCAATTAATAGCTTGTTCGTCTTTCACCTTGTGTGAGCTCAGTCAAGGTTTCGTTAATCTTTGCGGATAAGCGGACGACTCGGAACTATTTCTGAGAAACTGCAAAATATACCGTAGATAAAGAAAAATGATATACACGGTGTCAAATCTAATTCACCATTTAATTAATGCGGCACAAAAAACCGACCATCTGTATAAAAATGTAATAATAAATAAATATTTAGCTAATTACGAAAACTAGTTCATTAGAGTGTGGTTGTTTAATATTTAAATATTTTTATAGATTGCTGGGAGCGGTGGCGCGTTCCTGTAATCCCGCTTCTGGGAAGCTGGTACGAACCGGTGGCTACGAAGCCTACGGTCCCGGGTTCGATTCCCGGCGCAGGCTTTCGTTTATT
>JAUJYS010000047.1:0-36313 GCA_033995665.1 Melogona broelemanni | reverse complement strand
GGCTATTCCTCGATAGTAACAAACGGGGAGGGATATTATAACACAAAATAGGTTAGCTTCATAAACTGGTCATCTGACCCTGCCATAGGCCCCTACCCAGGGCTGCTCGCGGGTAATTCAAGTTACCAAACCAGGAGAGATGGAATTTAAATAATAATTTTTCAAATGAGATCATATTTATTAAAGAAAGAGTGAACAGCTTAGAAAGAACTGCTGCACTCAAACATAGTCGAGTAAGATTCATCCTAAAATTGTCAATATATGTAATACACAATATATATTTGTCTCTGTAAATATAAATTTTAAATTTGTTTTTTAAAAATACGACATGAAACTTACCGGTTATTTTACGCTTGGCTAGCCTAAGTACTAAATTTGTCGTGAAACGAATAAAAAATTATATTATTTTTATGTGAGTTCAGATTGAACGAAGCCAAAATATAAGACGAGAGATATTTCTCGTCTCGAACGAGGCCGTAATTACATATCTGGCATAATGCGAGTGGCGACCGGATTTCTGGCCAATAAGGAACGCGCACTTGGCACTCGTTATAAAATATTCTTGGAAGAGGGAAGAGAGAGAAGGGAAAAAAAACGGTCGGATTTCCATGCAAATGAAGTAAGGACGTTTTGAATATCGGAAACCGATGAAGAGGGAGACATGCGGTAAAAACATCCGATAGGCGGAGCAATTGTGACATGCGACGACTAGGGTTCGCGAGTTTAGGGTGAATATGCCTGGGTGATGAAGATGGTAAACTTTAGTATGGATGGAGCTAGCAAAAATTCCAAGCGACAGCTTTATTCCGCACGAATAGTAGTGTAACAAATTTTAAAAAAAATGGAGGATATGTCGAATTTTAGTGAGTATTTAATAAATCTCGATTCTTAACGTAATGCACATTCGTTCAAAACACTTGGCACCGAAGCTTGTACTAAAGCTTGGACGAATGCTTATAGAAATTTTGAGAATAAGAAACATGACACCAAGGGAAATAATATCCGTCGTTTTGTTATGTTAGTTTTGAATAACACATATTGTGCATCTTAATATCTGATATGATCAGTGCACGTTGCCTTTATGAAATTTGAATCAATTACAAATTGGATCATAATATTTCGCTACATTTTTTTTATCATTCCATAAAGCAATGTTGAAGACGGCAATTCAGTTTTGTTAACCGCGCGAAACAATACCAATTTTTCGAAATAAAATAGTTAAACGTTAATTTTGAATTGTGTAAATTCAAAATTTTTATTTTTTTATTCGGAACGCAAAAATTCTTGGCATGTCATATTTCTCATCATCTCTTGATGAGAAAAAGCAAAATACTTTTTAAAAAAATCAGGATGTGTGCCCAGGTCGAGCTGAGTTTTCATAAGGAATGGAATTGGGTCCAGTCCAGCATAAATGGAGAGCATTTCTGTGCTCATCCATCGCCCAGAATAACAACAAACGGCAACAACAATGAACGTCTAAGTTGACAGCATGTGTTCGCGTGCTGCCTGACTTTACCGGCTCTCTGATATCGGTTTTCATACACTTCGTTACTCGGCAATAAATCCCGACACGGGCACGTACGCTGTCCACCCCGCCTGCCAGCAAGCAGTCCAACGTGTGGCCCGTGCTGGGTGAAGTTGCGCGACGCTCTCTCGTCGTAATTGCGCGAAACGAATTCAGATTTTATTTCGACGCGACAACAATTTCTATTCTCCCCGCCCATGCCTCTCCAATCCAATATATAACATCGGTGGAAGGGGGTGAAAAAATCACCTACCCTCTCCTGTGCTGAAGGCTCAAGACGCGGCCTATTCGAATCGAGCACCGCCGCTGCGCGCACTGTCCGCCATTGTTCAGTGTGACCAATCCACCGTGTCCGATTCGCGTGTATGCATTAGATAAAATGCGCCATACATTCTCGTGCCTTGGCCATATATTCGCTTTAGATTTCCGTACATTTCGCGCCATATATTATTGATGGTCGTGTAAGGCCTCGTGAGACCATCTATTCATCATTTCGAAAATGAAAATGACGACTAGATAATAATTTGGGGATAAAAAATAGGTACAATGGCAATTTAAAAAAAGTTAAGTAAAACGATTCGAATTGTCGACCCCCAGTGGCTCAGCGGGTATGGTCACATTATACTGAGCGGGTGGTCCCGGGTTCGATTCCCGGCGCAGGCTTTCGTTTATTCGATCCTGTGGTACTGGCGTCACCCCTGAGTTTCCATTAGGAAGTCCAGAGCTTAGGGGTGGATCCTGCAGCCTGGCTATTTCAGCTGCCAATCCCCTTCCCTTCCCCTCATATATCTCCATAGAGACACGAGGGTACCGTAATCCTTTAGTGCACTAGGCACTGCAGTGATTTATAAAAAAAAAAGTAAATTCTGAATTTTTTGTAGTAAATATCAAAAATGTAAATAGTAATCTAGAAATTTATGGTAAAGTGCGATTCCACTTCAAGGGGGTGGTTAGTTTTATTCAACAGCATTCACAAATTTTCATTGTTCGAGAGGAAAGGCGTGCAAACAAAAACGAGCATTCACAACTGCAGAATTGAATTGCAGTTTCAAGGTAAAACTATCACCGTACCCAGCACTAGCTATCTTTAATTTAGGGTTTAATAGAATCCTGGTTATTCATTTTTAAACATTTATTAATATTTTAAATGCAATTGCGTTGTTTTCAAATTATAATGATATATAGGGCTAGGCACATTTACGTTTTCCACAAAGTAATAAGCTTCTCAATTTTTCCCTTTCACTTTGTATGAGTAAATCATGAGCATGTAAACGAACTTTCCCAGGCATCTACAATTGGGTTCGTGTCAATGGTGGCGCTATCACTGAAAGTACCCCACTAAGATGCTCTCTCCGCGAAGAGCTAGCGGGAAGCAGATTATCTAACCTAATATCTTAATGCGTTTGTTGTGTCGATTGTAATCGATAACAAGTGCAGCGGTAGTCGAGAGGCTCCTCCGCACACACTATTGATTAACACCAAAAACGCTCAAACGCACCTCGTGCATGAGAGCATCAGTCACCGCGCACCCAATCCTCGTGTAACCGAATCTCTCGCCTTTTGCCCTCTCACTTTTCGGCGAGGATTACCGGTAGACTACAACGGCACAAAAGCTAAACTCTTAAAAATGAGTTTTTACTCAAGCATTTTCTATTTATGAATGGCGTCGGATAGGCCGCCGATGTGGGTCAGATGCCTAACGAGATCGAGTAAAAGGAACAACGAACCAAAAGCACTTTACTTTGACGCTCCCAAAATAATTGGAGATTATTGGAGGTGATTCTGAGCTATTTTTCGTTTATTTACCTCAAAAATCAATAACCCGTTATGATCGGACCGAAGAACAGTAACGCCAATTGTTTTCCACCCATTCAAATTGAGATATTGTGCGGTACGGTGCGTTCAAAACTCATAGCAATGTCCAATAAGGGCATACGAGTACAAAAACCAATTGTATATGCACAATTTAAAAAAAAAATCAAAGCTTAAGAACTTAACTTTTGGAATTTGCGAGTAACAAAATGAGCAAATAAAAAGTTCAACTGAGAAAATTGGTTGGTTAGTCAGTCCTATGACTGGTTTTAACAGCAGGTTGTCGTCTCCGAACCCCGACCCTCAATCCCCCGACACCTGCTTTTTCTTGGCAGAATACAGAGGTGGTTTGCCGTTGCCTTCCTCCGCACAGTACCACAAGCCAATCCAACAACCGGCAGCGCTGGGAATCGAACCCAGATCCGCTGGTTGGTAAGCGAGCACACTATCTCTCGGCCATTCACGGATGTACTTACTGAGAAAATAATTAATAAATAAACATAAATAATTCACCTGGTACACCTGACGGATAAAAGTGTACCTAACAGATTAAAAGTGTCTACTGGACTTTATATCACTGATTTTGTTTGCGTTGAATCAGTTTTTTCAATATTTCTCCAAATGTTAGTGAAATCACAGCGTAGGTATTAGCGTTAAAGATTTCTTCATTCATTCTTATACTGATCAATAAAAACCACCCACTTATAATATTAAAACATAATCAGTTAAACACTCTGGCACAAGCACTGATTGAAATTAGCTTATGAAAATCGATAACTGCGTGAACAAACAAAGTGGAGGGGAAGTGTTGGATGGTGGACAGTGGCTGGGGGGGAGGGGGCAGTAGAGGAGACTGGAGTGCTGTGATTCACTGCTGGGGTATACCCACTTTCAGAAGCAGTGCATAAATAAACCCTGGATAAAAGCCAAAGCTTCTTTTGTTAAACTGTATTTGCTTGACGTGAGCGAATTGCCCGTACCGACTCGCGCACAATCGCTCTTTCGCCCTGCGTCTGGCTGTCGGTGTTCAGGGAAGGCTGGGGGTGAGGGTGGTGGGATTGGGGGATGCTTAAGGGAGAGGCATAACAAAGTGTTCACCTTGCGCCGCCACGTGTTGGCTCAGGTGGGGAGAACAGTGCGGGTGGCTGGTACAAAGACTGTGCAAAGTTGGTTAATTAAACTAGCCCCCTCCCATTCGTCAAGGCCAACACTTACTTAATTTGGAATCCTGTTTAGTTGGCCAAAGAGTAAATGTAGTCGTTTTAAGTTGTTTTTTATCGCTGACACTGGAGAACCTTTTTTTTAATTTATAAACAACCTAAAAAGTATTTTTTTATATATCCAATCATTGTAGTGTATCCATTCTTACAAGAAATTTTCGACCGATCGTGTTTCTTAGGTAATAGGTGAGGGGCATATTTTTACAAGAACTCTGGGATCGAATAAATGTGAGAACGTGAATCCGGGACTGACGCACTGTAACCGTTTGCAATACCGACAGGGCTATGACGAGTCGTACATTTTCATTTTATATGGTACAGCAGTGTTATTGCACCATATAATGCTATACAGGCATCCTAAACTTCGACTTTAACGTTACTCATATTTTTTATTTCATTTTAAAAAGCCCGATTGAATGAGAGGTCGCTTTATCGACAGCGTACTTATTGCAGTTTCAAGTCAATTTTCTTTAGGAATTTTTTTTTTCAATTAACAATGGTAGTGAGTGGGGCGGGCCATTTTGACGTCCCTACGCATACTCAAGTATATCAACATTGCAGGCGAGTATATTCCGGTAGCGGGGAGAGGCGTGGATAATGCATTAACGAGTGCGACCATATTGCATGCGGGTACTTCGGCGACTCGACGAGTACCCCATGTACGCTCTTGCATAGAGAGAGAACGCGTGAGTTTCGCTCTTCAGGTGAGTTGGCGTTATGCGGTGAGTGGAGATATATGAGCTTACGCATTCGTCGCGCCCCCATATATTTATAGTCATTCATTTCGGACCTAGCTCGCAACTACGTTTACAAAATGTGCCTTTTAACGTCGCGTTCATAGTAGTTGCAAAGAAAACGCTCTCGGAAAAGCATCGGGCGAAACGAAAGCGCAATACACTATGCATTAAAATGACAAAAAAACAAACGTAAACAATTTTACAATATATGGTTCAATTGATTTAAAATTATTCGTCTGAGATTTTTATCCTAAAAACGATTGAACGAATGATTAACCATTTTTTCCCCCTTTTAATTAATCGGATAAATTTTACGGTGAACCGAACTTATCAATTCAAACAATTTGACTTGTCTTACTTTCGCTACGTTTTTAAATTCTTAAAGATAATAATAACTTGAAAAACTCAATGAAAATTAATTGAAAATGACTAATAATTTCCACTCTTGTCATACATGTATTTAACAGGACCAACATAACACAATTCAGCCATTACAAAACGTAATTAAATATAAATATCGCTGATTTTATTTATGTTTAATCAGTTTTTCTCAAGTAATTAAATATGTAAATAATTCGTGTATTTTTTCTCAGAAAACGACAGACCTCTATTTGCACATAAATTTCTAGTCTTGTCGGTAATATTATTCTAAATAAATGATAGATCATCATTCCAAAATTAATCCTGCTCAAAAGTAAACAGATAATCAATTGTCTGTCCCTCATCAAGTTGCACAAGGGACAATTGCCAAAAGCAGCCAGTCCGCAAAGTCTTACACGTCGTCCAGTTTTAACCGGGGGAGTCCAACGGGTGTGTTTACTCGCTCGCCCGTTGGAAGGTGATTAAAAACTAATCTCCGACAGCGGCAAGATGACGCGACGCCGTCCGTAGGCCTCCACGCCAGTTGGCAACGGATTTCACGCGGCACGTGGCTGGACTCCACCGCCGCCCGGATCACGCCCCATTCACCGAACGAACTTCTCCCCACTCCAATATTCTCATTAGTTGGGCTCGCACTCGGTTAACGCCCCGTATCGATCGATCGCCACTCCACATATCCGGGATATATATCCACGTGAGACCTCCCCCGTAAATGCACCCACACACATATCGGCTAAACAAGCAAAAACATGTCCGAAATATTTTTTAAGGTACTGGTGGTGCTTTCATCTTGACGTTTGGCAAGAAATTCAAAGTTTTTATTCTAAAATATCTCTAATATTTTCATCTCGACATTTGATGACAAATTCTATATTTGGTTTATAAACGTCGCAAATATTGACAGTTTATAGTGATTAAATGTTGTCTAAAATCAAAATAAACCGCGAATTTATTTCACAGATTTATTTATCAATGTGAATTTTTTATAATCAGAATACATTGAAATAGTCAAGTTTTTCTTTACTTAATTGCTTTATTCGATAAATGACACTCGCCTATAAAGCTGATGGAATATAATTTAGAAGTTATAAATTTATGTGTTGAAAAAAATTGAACAAAGTTTAAAAATTCTCGCAAGGCGACGATCGGCAATAAATTAATTACCCCTACTTAATCGAAACACCCCGTATAACAGCTTCACCGCATAACATCAGTGCGATGTGTGATTGCCCGTTTACGGGGAATACCGGCGTAAATCTATTGATTTACGCCGCCAACAGACAATGAATTTGATCACCAATGGAATAAAGTAAAACGTTATTTAGACAACCTCTGTACAGACAGACTATAGCGCCACCTAAGACAACAAGCGACCTTAAGAAACCAAGTGAAATATTTGCAAAATTTAAAAAATGTAATTGACTCAAATATGTAGGTAAAATTTTCACTGCTGCAGTAAGTTTCGCGGAATATGCAATGCATTAAACCAATTGATTCAATTTTTTTTTTTTTCATTTTCAATTGTGATTCATTGGATCGTTGTCGGAATAACTGTTGCAAACGTGAGCGTTTGCTATTTACATGTTCAGTGTTCAGAATACTACCTACGACAGTTGGCTCAGACACGATGAACAAACAACAAGCAAAAGTTCTGAGAGAGAAGCGGGGGGTAAAACTCAGGGACCGCAGGGTGGGTCTACATGGATGTGGGCGGATCACGTATGGAGGAAGCACATATGCATTCTCTCTCCCCACGCGAATAGAACCTTACCCCCCACCCAAGCACCCCCTCCGGTCCCCACCCCCTAGTGCGCGTGCGCACCCGAGCCTAAGTGCCCATTACATCCATGCGTGCCGTCGTGACGACAATGGCCCCACCCCCGCGCATGCCATGGGGGCACTTTCGCTTCACGTCATCCGGCATGCAGTTGGACGGGAGTGCGCCTGCGCGTGCAGCTGTATTCATCACGGGGCCGAGGCAGCAGCAACCAGATCCTTATCTTAGGGGAACCGGATATGTGGGGTGCTCAAGCAGGGCTAGGTTAAGGTGCTGAATAGAGGAATGGCGTTGAATAAGTTCATATTCACTAAAACAGTGAAAAAGTTGCTCAAACCCATTCAGGAACAACTTAATTTAATTTCGATTAAAAATGCATTTAAACAAACATAAAACTTACTGATTCACTGTGAATTACTGTTGGTCGGGCATAGGAATTTTATACTACGAGTATGTAGAGTGCATATGTAACGTGCATTTTACGGCAAGTGAATATGTTTGTCCCAAAAAAATCGAATTTCCAATGATTATGAACATCGATAATAATATTTTTTAGACATCAAGATCACATCAAGATCAGAGTCAAGACACTGATTTTCTCTAAAGAAAATTAAGGTTAAATATTTAAAGTTCATTCCATGATCACCTAAGAGCGAATTAGAGAAATGGAAGCCGACTCATCTTTGTTTCCGTTAGCTAGCGTTTTATTTCTTAGTCATTTTATGGTCTACATTTAGCCAAAGAATAGTTCGAGAGGGTTTTGCTGCTCAAAACATACTAGATCACCTGAAAATGGAGGGAAAATCTAAAACCCGGTCCCTACTTATCTTATATCGCCTATTTATATATCAGTGTACATAGAGAGAACTATGGGAGGCTCCCGGTCCGCACACGCTCGTATAGTTACCCAATGGCCCGACTCCAAATTGTCGTTGGCGCCATAATGGCACACGCGCATGAGTAACGGCGCATGCGCAGTACAAAGTAATGCCTTGCTCGCTATAGGACAACAAAGTTTTATTCAGGAAGCAAGTTTTGAAACTTGGAAGAAATATTGCCGGGCTAAGCACATTGTCATTCTCTGTAATCTGGGATGAGGACATTTTTTTTGAAAAATCCGCATAAAAATTCACAATCAGGAAATGACTTTAAACTTTTTTGAATGGATTAGAATGGTTTTAAACGGAATTTGATTTGGGAGCCATCCAATCCATCCAATAAAAGTAATTCCACCTATTGATAAATTTTGAAAAAATGGCATGTGGCCCAAAATTTCTAATAGACAGCATCATCAAAAATGTAACTGAATTGTATGAAAATAAGTTCTAATCAATTATTATATCGTACAATGCCTGCAGTTCAATTTCTGCTTCATAAGATTCAAATTTCCACTGTATTACTGTACATGGTAAAAACAACCAATAAACAACTATATTTTGTGAAACGAATTCCCAAATTTTTAAGCAAGCAAGCACAAGGAGTCAGGACACAATGAAGACAAAGTCGAGCCTTGTAATTCTCACATGAATATCAGTCATAAGGGATACAGCTTTGTAAAAATGTTGGACAATGCATGAACTCATTTCTATGACACGCAAATAAAAGAGACAATAACAAGTATATTCTAAGGTTTAAGCAAATTTCCACTATATAAAAGTTGAAGAGAAAAAAATGTATCAGGGGATGAGCTGGAGCCTATAGCTGGACAAAGGTCTCTGAAGGACAACCTCACGCGCTATGCAAATTGCCATTGAATTCATTCACACTGGCAGCAGACACCAACTGAAGACGATGCGCGATACAAACTGTTCGTTCGCGACAACGAAACATTATATCCTATCGTGAAGCAATGCAGCATATCGATGTAGGCAGATCGCCTCACAGTATACATATGTCACGATGTAACAATATTTGCAAAAAGAAAGAAATCGATCGAATCCGCCATTGGATGACGATCTGTTGAAATTTGACGTCATTTTGTTTATCTGCGTCAATAGAATAGAATAGAGATAGATTGTCTTAAATATTTGTAGATGAATAGATTACAGTATTACAAATAACCATTTTTAATTTGATGGAATTGTTTAAAAATATCCATCGTTCGCAAGCATAGCATATTTTGTTGAATTGATTATGTAATTCACTGTGTAAGCAACCCGAAATGAAAACAATTTTTTAAAAGATGTCGCTCGGAATGTAGCTATGTAATTTCATGGTTTGAAAGTTTAAAGTGCTTCCCGACAGCAAACGTGGATTTCAGGATGGCGATGGTTAGAGAGGCAGAGCTCTCGGGAGGCGACAATTAATTTGCATACTATGGAAATAGATGAATAGATAACGACTTTTTGGTTGTCTGTTCGCACAATAGGTGTCTAACAGAGAAAGGGAGGAATGAAGAAGATGACAACCACCAGGCTTTTATCTGCAACATCCAACGGCTATATTTTGTGATATCATGGGACAAGGGCAAGATATTAGCCCTATACTTGTGAGGGGGGGGTGATTGGTTTGGTCGATAGGTTTGATTTCAAACGATGTTTCGCAATATTCGCCTATCCCTTGTGTATGAATAGCTGGTCCAAAAATGGGAGATCAAATTTTAACTAAAATTTTAAACATCCGACTTTGTAATGTTATTATTTATTTTTATTAGCATATTCCCATAATACACAATGTAAACAAGAACCATGCTATCACCCCGGAACTCCGTGGGAATACCCCCACCCCTTAGCCGCAGCGAAGTGCTGGCTATATTTGGTAATTGAACAAAATAAATTTAGTGGAGGAATGTAATTTGGTTATAATCAGCGTTAATCTTTTTATAAAAATTTATAATTTTTACCAGCCCGGAAACGCATAGAAAATACTGTAAAATATTTTACCTTTCGGTTGCTATAAATAGGTTTTAGTGACCAAGCATCATAAGCATTATTTCAATAAACCATTGCTACAATCCTTTTCACTCATTTTTTTTTGCCAAGCAAATTCATTTTAGGAATTTTTCGCGTTCTTGATACATTTATTAACTGACTCTCAATATATAAAATATATTTTGTGTCAATTTTTTGAATTTTATTTTATATTGAGGCAGTCGTAAGTAAGCCAGGACATTCCGTGCATTGGCAATCTTCTTTATCTGTTTGTATCGGCGGCGTGCTGTGTACGCCTAACCTACCCGTGCAGAGAGCGCGCACGCTCTAGCCGCGGTGGAGCTCGCCCCGTTGTCAGTGCACCCCCTAATTACGAAGCTAGGCCTCGACAAGGGAGAGCCTTAGACATAGCCCCGCGATCGCGCGTGGACAATGGCGGTGGCTCTCGGATGACGCGCTCGCGCGGACAAGGACCCCGAATTAGCATATGAAATAATGACTGTATTGAATAACATTTGGCGAGAGAAATTTGAATTTTATATTGGCCCGTCTCCATTCACGTAACCGTCCTGCTTAAAAATCGTCCCGTGCTCTACAAAACCGCGCTCGGGCACGGGCGATGACGACAACAATGCGGCTGAATATGATTCGTGACATGACAAAGCACACGTGCCCGTCGCCACCAGCGAACAGTTCAAAGAAGTGCGAAAAGGTTAGAGTGAAAAACGGATGCGCTCGGACGCCATCCTACAGAGGCGATTTTAACAGTCGAGTACTTAGAAAAACAACAGTGCACCCGAGAAGCGCACACTCGGTTTACTAACATTGTCTTTGCTTGTACAAATGTGTTGCAATTGAGAGGCGCTTCGGGCGATTGTTAGCCCATAAACATTCCCGGCTCCCCCGTCACTCAAAGAGCCGTTGACGTCGTCACTCACGTGACGTCATCAATGAAGATGGAGAGAATTGTTATCGTACCTCGTGAAAGTTGAGCGAACCTTTTAAAGGTGGGATTTCTCCGACGACGATCCTATCCTGTTTAGCAAGGAACAGTTAGGGTGTGAGCATAGCTTCATGAGAAGAACTATACCGTGCCAGTGTACAGAATTTTCTTAAATTCTTTGAAAACCTCTCTGCGCCCGTAATTAATTTTTTAAGTCTATTTTAAAACAAATATGACACGTCGAGGCAAATTGCCTCGATTTTTGCTCGCCACAGCGTAAGTGTTAAAATCTGGCCGCGTGCAAACAGTGTTAAAGCATAATTTTTGGCTGCGTTCCCGCGAGTAGCCTCTCTCTGACGTTCACTCTCGCATGGCTACTTGTGCATGCCGGTTGCAGAGTGGGCGTCCTAGTTGGCCACGCACGCCAAGGCCTCTACAGGAGGAAAAAGCACCCGCACGCCAAGCTGCTGCTGCAAGGACATTGTATTTTCCAGTGTGGTGGCTCGTGAAAAATATTTTCGGTGAGGTCGGTTATTCAATAAATTGTTTAAATAAATCGCCTTCAAACAGTCTAAATGCAGAATTCATGAGGTTGCTTAAATCACATTACATTTTTTAACGTAATTTAATGGAAGAAAGTAAGACTGTCACGGGTATTTAAAATAATGCGACCTTCACGTATTGTCGCATAAACTTTCGGAAAAACTTTCTAATTGGAAAACGTTGCTTCGGCTGTCTGCCAGCGCAAAGTGTGATGACGATCGCGATTTCACAAGACAGAAAAGCCGAAAGAATACGACCTTCACGATTTCTCAAACCGAGTTTCGTTTATGTGATTCGTGTACAATATTCGACAGTGCTTCAGAAGGAACCCTGATCTACTGCGACTAATAAGATTACAATAACGTGCGAATTAATATATTTATGCGAGGCTAATTCCGTACGACCTTACCGCCATCAATGAAGGTCATTTGCACATTGTCATTAAGCCGCCGGTGGCTGGCCGGGTTATGACATCGCTCACATCGTACATCGTTCCCCAAGAGAATGAGTTCATTTTTGGTGATTTCGGCACACAATTTGATTAAACAAATTATAAATTTAATTTGATCACTTACTGTGTAACGTGATGAAAGCTCCCTTGAAGCTTGGTTCTGAGCACGAGGTTTACGAGCGGTGGCCAGTCCATTGACAGTTTATTCGCCAGACATGGGCTGGGATCGTGACGAATACTGTCTATGCAATTCGTTACGATGACTGACTGTTTGCGTCAGTCAGATCGATCTCTGGTTCTATATTTTAATACAACTCAAATTAGTTTCATTTTCAGGACGCACAGATGTTCTCGAAATGGCAATGCTTTGCTCAATTTGTCGCTCGCTGGCTTTGGTGGCTTTGCGGTCGGTCGTCTTGGCCCCAAAGTCAGCTGCTCAACCTCTGCAATGTTTTCATCAGTACAGACACTTTTTGGTCAGCCGCTTTCCTCGCGACGCTCAGCCGATCCAATTTCGTCAACCCCGCGAATAACTTTGTTCCAAGTCACCATCACCATCCTTTATCTGAAAACTCAATCAAAAATTACCAAAGTTTATCGTAAAAACGATATCGTATTTCGGTGCTCCTCACTCAACACAATTTTTAAGCAAGCAGACGACGAAACGATACCGGAAGACACGTAACGCAGCGCCCCTTGTCCAGGTGGAATTTTTCAGCACCTTTTATGCGCGGGAATTTCGAAATTAACATGTTGATAAACATCTGTTCCATGTTTCAAGAAGATTGGTTAACATTTCGTTAATCGTTTTCTCCTTGTTGTTTTGGCCCACCCCGGTATAAGTAAAATCTTGTATCCGAAAAACGATTTTTTTTCTTCACATTTACATGTACATCTTTTGTTTCCAACTCGGGTCGCCTAACCGTTGTTGTCACCTTCAACACTTTTTTCGAAAGACTGGAATTTTATCGTCATTCGACACCACGTAAAACGAGCGGTGGCGCTCCTTTCCGAAAGAATTGCGCGAGATATACATTTATTCCCAGGCGCCCCACACACAAAATAATAAAGAAAAAGGCAATATTCTTCGCATACGGAATGTGTTATAAGTATATTAAGACATTCATAAAGTAATAAAAAAAAAATGCTGCGCCGAGTATATGTCGGCTCGCTTTACCGTCAAACGTCGGCGGCGCCTTTGTGTCCGCGCCGAACGTACGACGGCGTGGTAATGTTGGCGCTGGCTAGCTAGCGCAATGCACAACTAACTTACTGAACAGCCGAAAGTTTTTTTTTTTCATTGCCGTCTACGCCCATGAGATAGTGCTGTAAAAAAAATAGGTTGGCCTGAATTTTTAAAATTTGAGTTTTCACGATATTCACGATATTTGATGCTTTTCTATTCAGATAATCTTTCAGTGGTTGTCTATCTTTCAAATTTTATTAATGTTTAATCTTATGCACATGTAATCGTTTCACTGTTCGAATTCGTTCGTTCGAATATTCCAATAACTAACCAAATGTTGTTCGCCGAAATGTTTGCCATAGTTTTTAGTTCAAATGATGTAAACATGAACTATGAAGTAATTATAAAAAAAACTGAGTGATTTTAGTGTGATAGTAAACACTTTGTACATCCTGATATCAGATAGAGCAGAAGAAGTTATTGTTTGTTAAATCAGCTAAACATCAGTAACGTCAATAGAGAAATAAACGAAAATACTCATAAGTAAGAGAACAATGTACATTTATTGCACAATATTCTAATCAATTCGAGGTAAAAATGAGACAATCGTGATACTCAATATTTAAAACAATCATAATCGATGTACACGCGTTCTGGAACGAGCACAACATTTTATTTTGCTTCGACCATCGAAGTCAACGGGCGAACAATTTGAGTTTACTCAAGACTCAATCGACACGTCCTATGATGATTTCCAAAAAACAAAAACAAAAAACTACATTTCATTTAATACAAATATGTACAAACTATAATGTTACTAGGAGACAAGGCTGATAGTTTTTGTTTCGCTTGAATTTTTTTTACAAGGGTGAGGCAGAATGGGGAAAAGGGGTGATGTAGATTTGAAATTGTCAAGGGAAAGAGGGGGTAGAAAATGAAATAGTAAAATATATATATAGGCCAGCCTTCGTACTTTGTGATCAACATGCACCCTCTTCTGACGTCGATCAGAATTTGCTTGTTGTTACAATGCGGTGTTCCGAAATTTTTTAGCAATTGTATATGTATTGAGATCGAGTTTTCGTTGGACATCTGGTAAGTGGGAATGTCTATTTATAAATTAGCTTTAGAAGTTGCGAATATTCATCAAAAAATTATATTTCCGGTGACGTTTTCGTTTTCGAATTTTGCTAAATCATATAACATTCTTCGGAAATTCTATACTGTAATTTACACTCTCGTATAATTTTAGGTTACAAGTAAAAGTTCAGGGAATAACCGGAATGTCAAATGTGCTGGATTCACCTTGATGGAATGACATATTTTTGGAATTAATTTCACTCTAACGTTGCAAATTCTTCGTATATTAGAAAAATGGAATCGCACACGACAGATGACGGCATTGTGGTGGCATGTTGCAGATTTGTTACAAAATTTACACTTTCATTCAACACCATGCCAATCAATAGAAACAGGTTGCAAAATGCGTTTATGTTGCTGCTTCTGCATTTACTCGTATCCGTCCATATCAACGCCGCAGTAATTAAAAAAAAATAATTAATCCCCTCTGCATCGCTTTACAATACAAAATTGTACCTGCAATTACATAAAGTTTGGTCTATACCTACGTCGCATACGTGTATCGTGCCAATGGGAATTAGCAGATGTCACCGGAAATGAAACAGGTGAGATATTATTTAACCGAGACAGACCGTGTTTAGAGTGACACGAATTGAATTTCGCGGCACATGGTCGATATTTAGTTTAGAACAGTTTGCTTCTGGTATACGCGTATAAATTAAAATTATTAATCTGTTGAAATTGCACTTCGACTGTGACGTGCAGTTAATGACAATATACGATCGACTAAACTGTCGGCAGTGTGTCCAACTAACTCATCCCGACAGTTGTTGAACATATAATCGTAAATACCCTTTTTTCAGTTACGACATATTAGATTGTATCGTTCATAGAGATCACATATGTCAGTTCGTAAAATAAAAAAATTCAAAAATTAAAAGAATGTACAAGATATTAAATTGAAATTAAGTTAACTTTTAGTTAAATTATTTTCACATTTAATTATTTTGTTACTTGCAAAATAATTATAACTGAATTAAAAACGGACATCATAAAAAAATAATCAATCAAAAATTGTGATTTAAATGTGTTTGTATCCCTGGTACAATCAACTAATCAGATTGAGGGACAATCACTGTTGTTGGGTGAAATTAGCAGAGTGCAACGAAATTCGTAGAAAATCGGGTGTATATAAAGTATAAGCAGTGTGACCAGTATAAGACATATTTCTTTGGATACTAGCATTTTACTCGTAAATTGTATTAAGTAGTATAGTGATCATGCAGGCAAAGTGATTATTAATCACATTACAAAAGTCAAGCAGACAAGAAATTTGTAGGAAGGATTCGAAAGTATATTTTGTTTTCTGCGCGGTAATAAAACTCAATTTCAACCCCAGTTCTTGTTAAATACTTTTCGTTGTTTGCTGGCAGCGATATTTATAATATTTAAATTGCAAATAAGAATGAAAAATGTTAGATCAAACTCTACTCAAGTTAAGTTAAGAAGCATCTGATTGAAAAAAATTTGAACTGATCTTATAAGGAAAAAAATGAAAATATGCATTTCAATTTTACATTAGCTATCTATATTTTTCATTTGAATGATTTCCAAATTTTTTAAAAATGTATTACAACATGTTCTGTCGAGAATATCAGGAATCCAGTTTAAGAAAATTGATCAAATAAAGACGATAATGCACGGAACATGAAGTAAAAAAAAAAAAAGATACAACAGAGGTGAGCTGTGAGTGCATGTACAAAACGGGGTTCGAGTGGGGAAAATCACACTTTGATATGAAACAATAACTCTCCCCAACTTTACTTGCAGGACGCAACAGTGCAGTCAAAACACCTGCCAAAGCAGTTCTTGCACAAATGTCGATTCCGGCCTCAATCGCCAGGAGGCGGTATAATTTTTTTCAAAACACAAAAACTCGAAGGGTGCATGACGTCACGTACGTGGTTTATACTCGTGTGTGCGAAGACCAAAATTTGCACCTCTGTGCTAGTACTTGGAAAACATTTCAAAAATCTTGAATAAACATCGTATATTCTATATATTTACCATAATTTACCGCGCGCCTCTGACGCAGATTCGAGTTAATTTTTTTTTGTTTCCTTAAATAATCGACGTAGGTGCCATTTTGTCATGAAAATGGCAGCCATTTTGTATTTACATTGTTCAGCAATAGCTCACTTCCAAAAGGTATTTTATTTTCACGTTTGCAATTTAAGTTTCGGAAAGGTAAGTAGTAGTTGCTGGAGAGAGAGAGAGAGTCAAAGATGAAATTGCCACCATCTTTAAATTGTGAGGTTCGAAAAATAAAAACGCAACGCAAACATAAATACAGGAAATCGGATAATGCAAATAAATTATAAAAGGAAATAACTCGTTGACCATTTTCGTCGCTCACACGTGCGCTATCCAACTAACCATCTCGCGAATAAATGACGAATGAATTTACATTTTTTTTTGTTTGTTTGTTTCCTCTACAATTTCTTAACTACAGTTCGATGAATGCCTTTTAGGAGCCGCCTTTCAAAAAAATCGCATTGTCCAATCAACGTTCGAGGTAACGTCACGTGCCTGAGGACGAGGTGGTGTACGCTGACGTCACGCGTGTTGAGGTTATCTGACGTCGGCGGCGCTGGTGTATCCGTCCGTCACACTGCGGAAATACACACGATATAGCCTTCCCGGCGCAGGAACTCGACGACTGCTATTCGGAATGTAGCTTTTTTTCCCCCGAGAAAGCGATCGCAGCGCCGCCCCTCGACATCAACGGCCGTTTGTGTGTGTGTGGCGAGATAAAAACTCACCGGGCCGCCGATATACAAAAACGATCAGAGATTATGTATAGAGTTTAGAGAGAGGAGACTTGTGGGGTGAGAACGAATGTTATGTCAGCAATTGTTGCGTCATTCCCGACGGATCCGTTTGGTGGTACCACGAATACTGAGGCATGTAACTGTTGCTGGCGTTAATGGCCGCCTTGCCGGGATTCAGTTCCCAGGGGGACGTACTGACGGGCGGACTGAGGGTGGGGGGCTGATTGTTGACGGCGTTGGAGCTGACCGGCGGCAGGTACGACGACTGGTTGGTGTTGTGTGGGTGGGGGCTGTGCGTAGGTGGGGGCTGCGGGGATCCCTGGGCGGCCGAACCGGGGCTGTTTTGCTGCATGCCGTTGCTGCTGTTGGATTGTTGGCCGGGTCCGCCCTGCACCTGGCTGGCCTTCATCAGCTTCTTGTACTTGGAGCGACGGTTTTGGAACCAGATTTTTACCTGCAAGTAAATAAAGAAATAAATAATTAGGGCGGGAAACCATGAGTGGCGGCATGTTAGATTATATTTATATTTTTCTTTATGTCGATAAAAACAAACAAACAGTAAGGGGAATTTTTCCACAAAAATATGAAGCTCGAATGAGGAACCGAGAAATCATGGTAATTCAAAAACATGAGGAAAATTACATATCCATAGCGTTTTAATTTTTAATATATGTAGTGCAGAAATAAGTACAAAATATCAAGAGAAACTTCATCGAATAGAGAGAATGGATACGTAAAAATATATCTGAAAGGGCCAACTATGGTAACTGCAACATATCATATTTTTCCCCCTTTGTTATAGTGAGGGCAATATTTTGAACATTTTTTTTTTTTTTTTTTAAATCACCGTAGCGCCTAGTGCACCACAGGATTACTGCACATACATAAGAATTGTACATACACCTACCACGAACGACCACGAGAAGGGCCATAACATCACCCGTGAAATAGGTGCAATATTTCATACTAACATTTTTTAATTATTGGTGTCTACCGGTCTGCCCAAAAACACGAAAAATTCCGAAGGTCTCGGTCGGGAATTGAACCAGCGTCACAGGCATTGTAGCTCGACGCGCTAAACACTACACCACGGCACCTCTGAGGCTCTGAGCAAACACTTTTTGTACATATAATAAATAAACGCAAAACATGAGTATAAATTTGCGCCAAACAGTCACGACGTATTTCAGTTTTCACAAATACACATGCGTATACACACAAACTATTAGACCCGTCGATAAATGCCGCGATGATGCCCGTTGAACCAATTATTATATTTGCTACTTTTCCCTACAATTTCGTAAAAATCCAATAAAACGACGGTCCGAAAGCCGAGCAAAGATAATTGTCCGTCTGCGTGCATAACAAAAGAATAATGCATTAGTGATGTGTTGAGCTGCGAAGCCAATTTGAATGCGAAGGCGTTATGCACCTGTACGCATAGGCGCAACGTTTATCGCTCGAACCCAAAATTTATGTTCAGAAAATATCTATGCAGTGAATAACAGTTGCTAATCCACCTCATAGAGGTACGGGACGCAATAACAACAACCCCTTAAACATTAAATATACAGTGGGGGCCTTTTCACGTGGACACATCGGAGCAATTATTCCATAGCGTGCCGGACAATAAATTATACCCATCGAAATGTGTCCGAACATTTGATCCATAACTGTACTCAACCTGTTCGTGTGTATAACGATGTTCAATACCTGACGGCAGAAGTCCTATCCACAAATTATATCGCGATTGTCGCATGTACGGTGGATGTGTCGGATGTCATGCGAAGCGACGCATTGTTGCGATTGTCGTAGATGAATATTCGATAGGCATCAGATATAATCTTGGTCTTCCCAGATAAACGGGCATGCAAACAGCTGTTGCGGACATTTCCTTTTGCATTGGATTCGACGCCAATTATAAAGTCAATAGGGAATTCCTGCCCTTTTGCGAAGGATGCAATTTCCCGTACATCGTAATCTTCGCTCGAAATAGCTTATTTTGTTGAATTTTAAATATACGTATGTAGGAACGAAAGGTTCGTATATAGCACAACCACCCGTGAACGCCTAAGCTGCTCCGTGTATGCAGAAATTTATCGAAAATCAACAGTCTTTGCATGCATACTTAATATCGATTCAACTAACTGGCTGAATTTAGGTGCTAATGTGTTTTACTCGCCATGTGCTTTCATAACACAAAATTGTATATTGGGAGGAAAATTAACGAACACGCCAATTTTTTAAATTGCAATATTTGCATATTTCAAATAATAATACGAATTACCTTGACAAAAAAAAAAATGCCTACAACAGAACAAGAGTGAAATAATTCACAATTGACTACTGCAAATTCTGAGACTAAACAACAACCCAATGCAATAAACGATAAACACACTAAAAAAAATAAACTTGGGCGAACTGTAGAATCACATGTCCAGGGTTCAATTCCTGACAACGCGTGAATTACAGGAGGTGCCTTATTCATCACTTCATATTTTAAGTTCAAAAGGTGGAAATAAACTGTTTTCAACGGCATAATGATTTCATCTCAATTTGCGAGTGCACGCGATTAGTTGAAATCAATTGACTTTGTGCAACTCAATCGCCGATGCATGAAATTACAAACAAATGGTTGTTTCACGCTTCTGAAATTTGTTGTAAATTTAATTAAAAGGTCAACTTTTTTTATTTTCTTTATCTGATAAGCCCACCTGTCTTTCGCCTTCTGAGGCGGCTTCACAGAATAAAGTTAATTCGCAAATGTGCCGTGCGCCTTTTCACAAACACCTCATTCTTTTTCTTCACAGCGCATCGTCTGTCATACTACAATGCCTGCACAAACACAAGCACCTACAACCCGCGTGCATAGTAGTCCCATACATCAACTCCAGAATATTACTTTTCCAACGCGAGTCCATTGTGTGATTACTTTATATAGAAATATGCCGAAATAACCTTTGGGAGCTACCATAAAAACATTCGGGCTTTACATCTCTGCCGAATTCTAAGATCCTCAGACCCTCTTCGCTATTCGCTTTGCAGTGAAGATGCTGAAAATGACCGCTTAAAATGGGTGCTCAAAATGGCCGACCAAGATAGCCGCACAAGATGGCCGACCAAAATGGTCGTCAATTTGATGAGGCGATTACAACGAAAATTTCCCAGTTTTCGCCCAAGCATAAAACGAATATAGAAAGTAAACATCAACTAGTTGCCAAATGTAGATGACGGCAGCGTAACCAAAAAGAAACACTAATTTCACTTTCCTTATAATGAATACAAAAAACTCGAATGGCATGAAGCAAGCTTATCAGATTTGCTTCTCCAACATCACGTCGGAAATTAGATCATTGGTCTAATCGAAAAAAGTGCAAATGAAAATACAAACTGATTGGCTAACGTTTTGAATGAGGCCCCAGCCAAACATAACAATTTGTTCCTCTTTTGGAGCAACTACTGTACGTATCCTTTGCATACTGTAAATTTGTTCATCGTGGTCAAATAAAGAAATATGCTTCTCGTGTACAGTATTAACAATTTATTTATTTTTTTTAATTTTATATCAGCAGGCACGTATTTCCAGTTCACTAAAATAAAATTAAACCAATGTATATACATGTATAATATTCCAATCTGTAGAAACCGAAAGTCTCACGAGGATAGCCGACCTTACAGTATCTGCGGTGTGGAAGTCAATGGGCGAAGCCAGGCGGGAGGCCCCCGCCATCTATTTCGAATGGAGACTCGGACTCTGTTTAGTAGGAGTAATTTACAATTCTTAACGTGTGTTGGTCGCCCGCTGGGGAGGGGGAGTGGAGGGGGGATACTTCACGACAAAGGTGACCGCCAACCGCATTGTTAGAGTTCATCTCCTGTCACTAGACACTATAGACAGATGCGAGCATGAAAAACAGTAGGCAGTATTAATGGGCCATTTGCCCGTAGGTTGTCCCTCATCATGCCGATGCCCGTACGTACAGTATATACAGTATAGAGTCTATCTTACGTGCATTTCGGGTCGCTGTATAGGTAAAGGTGTGCTGTGGGGGGTTCCTCAATACGCATGTACGGAGAGCGAGCGAGCGATATTTTGTGGCGTGCGGCCACATAATAACGCAGCGTGTGTTGTTGCGCGATTTGGCATGGGTAGAGAGCCGACCCGAGGAAGACCTAGGTCGGACCTAAATGCCCGAACGCACTCTCGGGTCAGCATTAGGCAGCCGACGACTAGATATATAGCTTTTTCGAATGAGAATCGTAAAAAATCACCGGTGTTGCCTGTGTTTTTTTTATTATTCTCTTTAAAATACGAGAAAATGCGCTGTTTGCATTTTGCGTTTTGTTATTTGGCGTTTGAGGACAATATAACCACTTACCTAAATTTGAATATTTTTCTTGTCGAGAAAAATCTTCAAATTTAGGCTATTCCAACACAACGGCTCCTATAAACAATCAAACTAAAATAATAACCACTTACAATTACTTATTAGTTGGTAAGAAAGTGATTGTAGAGTTTATTCTCAGCGTACGTTAAACTTAATTGCTCGATGATAGGTCCCGGTAACCGATTTACTTTACGACTAGTCAATTTTAATGGTAAAAGGCTTTTACCATTAAAATTACTCAAAGCCCAATGTAGAACTCATCACCTTGTTAACGAATTACCGGCACTAATGGGTCAAACGGTATGTGTATTTAAATTAAGTTATCACGTACGTTATTTGGTAGGAACAGTGAATGAAACAAATTCCATGTTCTGGTGCTGGGACTATACGCTGGTGGGAGGGGGTTCGGTACATTTAATCGTTTAAGCGCGTTTTTCATCGCGCATAAAAGCACCAACGGCTGCACATCACAAAAGAACAGCGGCTATCACTTCATCGAATTTCCAAAATGGCGAACAAACACACGTGCAAACGATTTTATAAAAGCTATATAAATAAGGGCTATACGTTCCCAATCTGCTCTCTCCTACAACAGACCCGCTGCTCAATCGGGGTGAGGCCCTCTTTTTGTCCGCCCCCACACACATTGACGCACGTGCAAAATTGTGGAGGAACTCAGAACTACGACGCACCCCCCTCGTCACCATTGAAAACACTACGTGACACTCCAAAAACCAAACGCGAGCCCCAACAAAATACACGTACACACAAAAGCGAAGTGAACGTATATGCGAGCACGGTTCTTCCACATTAGAAAACCATCAGAAACTTGGGTTGTACATTGAAGCACGAAAAGTGCATTGTGAAACGCATTCTGCCTGCTATAGCCCCATCTGTAGCCACGACACATGCTATTTTTTTCCCTATCCGAGCGCGTTCAATGCATTTTGATTGTGTTGCATGCGAGTTGAGGGGATATAGTGAGTAGTGGAGGGCGGGGGGGGAGGGGGGGGGGATCGACGCGCGGGGGGAAAGGCCCAATTCTTTACAAAATGGTACACGGCAGAGGCGTGGTTTCGATAGTAGGCTGAATTGAGGCAAACGCGAACGTGCCTATATAGCCTAGGCCTACACCACCCAGGCTTACCCGGCCCCACAGAGGCACTCGCATGAAAATTGAATGCCATTTTTACCGCGCACGCACGGGCTCTGGTCGTATTATGAGTTCGAGTTTTTACACGATATTTTTTTTTGTTAGTCGCTGGAGACCCGGGATACTGCTTGTCGTGCGAGTGTTTTATTCGATATTTTTTATTTCCTAGGTTGGTTTTTGGCTGGGTTATTTTTTAGCGGTTCTGCGAAAATCCCCTTTGTTCCATTCTAATGGCATTCTTCACGACAAGTTATCATCGAAGATTTACGAGCACAAAAACGCAAACACGAACACATTATCAATTGCATTAATAAATTCGCCGAACCAGATTGGTATAGATGAAGGAGATTACAATTAATTATGCCAAATGATAAATTATGCAAAATGCTAAAACAAGTTATTATGTCAAGTAACATTAGTTTTTTTTTATTTTACAAATATGAAAGAATCTGGAGTTACATTGTGATCGAAAGAGAAACGTCTTACATTTTCACTAAAAAAATGATGAGATACTTTAAAATCTAAATTACCAAAACTGATAGTACTATTTTAAGATGATCCCAAGAAATAATTAGTGCGACCAGATATTAAAAATAAAAAACATATAATGGTGATACCGCATAATAGTGTGTCGTCGTGTCTCAAGAATTTGATGAGGGACGATTCTGAATCGATACGCGTTGTTACTATGGGAGCCTTGTGAGTTTATCGTTTTGGATGCAAGGCTTTCCATATTTCTAAAATAAATTCACGGGGTCCTATGACTATACACGTTGTGAGGAAAGGCCTGCTGAGGCCTTGATCAAAATCGTCTAGCACACGCTGAGCACTGCCACATCTACAGACGCCCCTCGTATATGAATGTATTCGATCGAGAAAATAATAAAATGGCGTGCTGACAAAATAGGTATTGTGTAATAGGAATTATTTAATGGGAGGGAACTGCTGGAGGTTGCTTTCAGGGTCATTCTGGGTGCTTTACAAATGTGAAATATATTGTATTTATATTGTAGTTGTCACCATTTAATGCATTTACGATTAAATTACTGGTTGGTGAAATAATAGAATATTCTACGGATAGTTATGAAAATCCATTTCGTTCATTAGTTTTGGTTGAAAATGTAAACATCAACGCGGTCACCATTACCCTTACCGGCAAATGCTTATTTGGCGTTGAAATCTAAATATCTGATTTAATTTGCCTATCGATTATTAATAGTCCTTATGCATTTATGAGTATGAAGGGATAGTTTAGCTTTGTAATTTGCTACTTTATCTTAAAATAAACCAATGATTTAAAGTAAGTTTCTTCAAGTTCAAAAAATGAGTACAACAGTGTTTGTCGTTCAAGCGCTTGGAAACAATATCTAAAATGTCTTAAATTCAACCTTGAGCATGCATATCTTAAACAGGATTTCAAAACGTTTCATTGTTTTCGAAAATAATATTCAATTCTTAAATATATTTACGATGTCGTAATCTCGTTATATTCGAACAGCTTTGGTACCGATCGATTCGAAAGTAGATATATGCTCTCGGATAATTTCTACTGCAGGTTGATTTGTGAATAGTTAAAATATTCCAGCTGAAGTACCCATATACCGGTATACTGTATAGATGTATTCGAATATAGCATTCTGCTCAATAACAATAACAAAGGTAAACTAATAAATATTCGGTAGGTTTGGTAGACATAAACAAGTCTCGCTCGGAACTTTCACCTTTCTAATTTTTTTTTTTTTTTTTTGCACCGTCGCTAATGAAGCTCATTCCCCACATTTGGCGGTCAATAAATCAGAGTAGACTGCCTCTGCCGTGTCGGAGATCGACGGTGGCGCCCCCACGACGCACGAAGGGGAAGGTCACAAATTTTGACGTTCCATTCTTTACAGTCGTGAACACACACCACCACACCACGCACCACCACATATACAAAACGCTCGGTATAACCATGCAGGGAGGGTGGATCCATAGGCGCATATACTTCATGTGGGCCGGTACTGTTTCGTTCTGGCCAGGCCTTCGAACAGTTGAAGAGCCTGGCTGCGAGACGATTTTTTTTTATTATTGTTCTCGAATTATTTGCCAGGCAAAAGGTGACCGCAGGCATGCCACAACTCATCTGTATTAGCCAACCCCCCGAATCGTAATGCTAGACAGATAAAAAAACACCCCCGAAACGAAAAGGGTTGTTCGACATGGACCTTTGTAAATGCATGCCTAACCAATGTGCATGGCAATTTGCCTTCAACGAAAATAAATAGATTAAACATAAACACTAATATCACGGCATTTATCATCAACAATTTGTACGTTTGATTGAGTTTTGTCACGAAAATTGTTTATCGAAACGACTATGATAATTTGATTTGAACGATTGTAAACAAAAGAAAATATAACCAACACAAAAAACACAAGGTGTGAAAGCAGCAATGACATTGAGATCGGTTACTGAATAAAAATTTTTCTATTTTAATTGAGGAGCAGATTCTAGCCCTCGCGGATCTTAGGAACAGATATATTGTCTATTGCAGTGATATATGATTTTTTGCACACGTATAGAAAGAGCGCATTTGCCGCAGCTGTCAGGCTTAAAGAACCGTTCTGCTCTATATGCTTGCCTATATTTTTGGGGGGCTCGTGCCTATATAGTTCGCGTGCGTAGCGTGCCGACCGATTTCACTTAGCCTAATCACCGTGATTTATAAAAGCATTAAATTATTAGCATCGGCGCTATAGCCCTATAGCTTTAGGGGGACCAGGAGAGTTGGAGGGGGGAGGGGATAAAGAGCGAAAGAAAGATAGGTGCAAAAAAAAAACGTGGCACTTTGATGGACTACCGTAACGTATTGTCTGGCGTAAAAATAACGAATCGTTCAGAGGTAACACTTAAGAGCATTGCGAAAACGCAAATAAATAAATTTAATGGAAAATCCATTATATACACTGTACAGCGTGATTCTAATGTTACGTTGGTAATCTATTTTGTTTTTTAAATGTTGATATCTGCCACATTTCCGTTTTGAAAAACAATTTTGCGAACTTTTCATTTCGAGAATACACTTAAAATAAAAATGAGCAGTATTCGACCAAAGTTTTATTAAATGCCCCGATTTGTACTCATAATGAACTATTCCTTTACAAAAATGCACTATGAGCCTGTATAGAATATCACAAAATTATTTTAGGATATAGCTAAATTACTATTCGAGTACTATTGTAATTTTATCAGATCCTATACAGCTCAATAGTGTATTTAAAAAAAGGGATTAGTAAATACCATCTTTAAGAATTTGCAATAGTATTCAATTAAGCATAATTTTTCAGAAAACTTCCAGTATTTGAATTTTACAATGTGATCAATATGTTGCATTTGGGAGAAGTGGTGGGTGCAACTTAACGTAGATCACCGCATCACTTTTTCTTTTCACATCCACCTTTGTCAGCGCACGTTTAGTCGTGAGAGAAACCGAAACCCCACTCCACGTCACAATTAAACCATTCTTCGTTATCGCCACAATTCCCCACTCAAACTCGGTCAAATAAAAATACAAAAAAAGCGCCGTTCGCTGATCTCCTAGACACGTACCCGCACACCTTCTTAACTGCGAGGCACGGGAGAAATACGGCTCGATAAAAATCAATCGCGGTGTTGCATCACAATAACGTCATAAAATAACTTGTGACACGCGTATCCCGCTTGTGTCATTCTTCGAAACTACTTTCGCGTTTATCCCCCCCCCCTCTTCTCCTTCGTCGAGCGATAGCGAAACTCAATGGCCTCTCGAAAATGGCACCTCTCTTGTATAGTCAGTCTTCAATGACGTTTATAACAACGCACAAGACGGCATCGCGGAACAGACACTTCAGACAGACGCTTATCTATTCGATATGATATGAACCGGGAATTTCATAACAATTTCGTTACGACACGTGAAGACAATCGATAGAACGTTCAGAGATGGTATCGCCATCGTCTTTACACGCTTCAAGCGTTTCGTTTAATAAGTTCTTTCAGATAAGGGCAGACCGCGTAAGGACTTGGATGACAAGAAACAACAGATTCTTGGGGAACTGAAGTGACCAACAATGTTATATTTGCTGCAATATTTAACGCGATGTTGTCAACATAATCATAATTACTTTAAATGCTCGTATATTTTGTTTGTGCAGATTTTTTAATGAAGTAGTATGACGAGTTGATTATTTTTTTTTAATATTCCTAATTAAAACAGTATAAAATTTAAGTTAATAGACATTTATTTAAAAAAAGAATTTAACTAGACACATGATTTGCGTATTCACCAAAATGAGCATGAAAAAAACTAATATATTAATTTAATCTGACGTTACTGATACTAAAACGCATAATAAAGTACCAAATATTAATAAATCATTGAAATATGAACTGATTTCTTTTACGAATGAAACACTGTACACTCATGTCGGGTAAATCTGCTTCATACAGTCATTAAAAATCAATAGAAAGCAAGTTGGAAGGTATTTGGCAAAATAAATTTTTAAAACTTGTGTTCATTTCGATTGGTCCCTGACGTGCGGTATATTCATAAAGGACAGCGAAAGTGATAGCGTATAAAGATTTCCACAAAAAGCATATCTCATTCTGGCCATCGTCTTCGGCCCATGTATCCACCCATCGTCTTCGGCCCCCTTCTTTATGCATCTCCGCACTCCTCTCTTTCGCTTCTCTCTCTCTCTCTCTCTCTAGCGCTTTCATCAGTGAGATATCCACACACACATGCGCATACTCACGTGCATATCGCGATGGCATCGTGTCTTCCAGGTAACGCACACTCTCCCCTCCTTCATCGCCCCCTCCCACTCCCACTCCCCCACCCCCTTTCCATTGGCCCTCCCTCGGATTTCACCTGCACCCAACCATCCTTAATTTTTGTATGCCACTATTGCTTTAATACCAGACAGGTATTACTTGGGTAGGCCAACCTCAGATTTGGCAGACTATACCGGCGGTGCACAAATGGTGGTACGCACTTTACATGTGCAAATTATTATTTTTAATTTTGGCACCAAACTAATTTGTTCGAAACGCGAATAATGTTTTGGTCTTAACCTTGTTAGTCGAAATGGTAATGTACAAAATGATCCAAAATATTTTCAATAAAATCTAATTTTAAAAAAATATACGGAGAAAAAAATTCGAAGGTCTTATACTGGCTATCAACCATTGTGTCCACAATTAAGGTCACATGTGGGGACTTGAAGTTGTAGTATATGAATAAGCAAAATCAATAAGCAGTAAGTATTCCGATTAATCACATCCCGAAATTGAGTCACATCCCGATGGTTGTTCGGATAGTTTTAAAATTAACAATAATGATACGCAAAACAAAATTTCTTATCGATATAGGATTGCCTAATCGATAGAAAATAGCGACTAGCTTGTAAAAAATTAGTTTCGATCTCAAAGACATTTGAAACTAAGATTGTTTACGCTGCTCGACTACGAACGCATCGTCCCGTGAGCGCCAGAAGAAAAAAAAAAACAATAAATAAAAAAGTCACCGGTGTTTCTATTTACTTGTTTGATTTGACTAACAGGGAGCAATGGGGCGACCCGCTGTGCATTTAATTTCGAAGCGCCTTGCTCCTCCGCTCATGCCGCGTGGATTGCATTTTGGCTGCCCGTCCGACCATCCCATGATTACCGCCTAATAGCAGAGTGCAGTCGCCAGACTCGACAACGAGCGATCCGGATCACGAGAGCATCCCAATGGGAGTTATATACAAGGCAGATGGTAAAAATCCGTTTATCCGAAGCCGTATATTTTTCCTCAGACTTGCAGTCGAAAAATTCAAGAACCACATATATCGTATCAGACGACTAAATTAATACAATCGTTACACGGCTCAAAGGGCGCCTTTCACATCAAACGACAACTCAATGATCAACCAAGAATTTAATAATCGAGAGCTAGCGTCGAGATTCGAACCCGAAAACAAACAAATGCGAAATGAGAACATCAATCCACCCCAACCTTTGGTGCCTCTAAAATAGCCATTGATTGAAGTTATCGCATAGTTGCGATAAATAATAGTAATATCAAGTTCCAATTTAATGCGTGGTATTTAGCAAAATTAGTACGTATGATTCGAATTGAATTGGTAACGGTTATTGTTTCAAAAACCTTGGAGCTATTTACACCCTGGTGCGACCTCAGGTCTCTGGAGGAAATATTATAATAAAATAATGGCAGCTTATGTTTTGCGTGTGCCAAAGTCCCAGACCAACGCGCCCCGCGCCGATTATGTACACCCCCGACGGGTTACCGGGCCTCATTGCCTAATAGCCTACATAGAGAGAAAAGCGTGCTGAGGGAAAACGAATGAGGGACAATCAAACGATACGCGCAATTCCCGGAGCAACTGATCGAATGGGCCTTTGCACTAGTGACGTTCCCCGCACCAAACCATGATTATTTGCTTTTTGAACTAGGAAATGATGTTCAAAGATAGAAAATCAAAGAGTGCCAAAGTAATCCAAAAAACTCGTCTGTGAATTCTGATTTAGAAAAATCAATAATTTGAAATAAACAACGATAGGGTATAAGAATAAATTATAAACCAATTACCGGTAGATAGTTAGTGTTTTTTTTATTAATGTTGGTGATAAATTGTGGTTGATAAACATAAATAAGTCAATAGAAAGTTAAACTATGCTTTTTATTAATTGATATAGGCATCATCCGCCAATAATAAATAATGGATAATATTTTTTGACATATAAAGTCTTATTTTTACCAGGTAATTCCGATGTCGATAGTCTGCATCGCAAACGGCCACTGGTTTTACGAATTCGGCGGCCATTTTGTCTGATTGTACTTCCCCAGGCTGGTGAGGGGAACAAGTGGCTAACCAACACTTCCTATAATCGCGATATTGTGTAAAGGTATCCGCATTCTATAAGCTCAATATTGACAGACAATTACTACAAGCCTGCACGCGTGTCAATGACAACTTCCCGCTATAAGTATATTTGACGTGTCGGTTTGCTCGTTTGTTTAGCTATTTGTTAGTGCCGACCCCACGAGCTGTTAAAACGAAATGATACAAGCACACCGCTACAAATATTGACTTTGAGACACACAGATGTTTGCCAGCAGCGAGCGTGCAAAAAGGTAAGCCGGATGATGATGATGATGACTAAATCGGTCTACCTTTCCCTCCCCCCTCACCACCTTCCCTACTAATGGACGAAAGGAGAGAAACGAATAAGGAAAATTGTTCTCTTTGTGGTGGTTTCACAGAAGAGGCAGGTCAAGATCAATGCAGCTTAACACGTGCTAGACGTTTCCATCATTAGCGCAATTAACGGTCTTGTTCAAATATTGCAAGGATTTTTCAGCCCTCGAAAAGCCAGCGTCATGAAACGCATAGAAGGCATTCACAGTGTGGGAGCAATCCATGGTGAACCAAACCTGCAATTTAGAGGGCATTTGAAAATCAATATGAATCAATTTACAAAATTCAAATTAGCGGTACGGGACAAAGGTCTATATTTAACCGCGTTCCTGAAGGGAATATAGTGTGTACCAAAAAATAAATGATTTATCTGTTGACGTAAAATGGTGTATGTTTCTACTGTGGCAATAAAAAAGCGTCCAGTGTTCTTTGTCATGATTCGCACGCATTAGGCATGTACAAGCCGTGTCTGCTGAACTTTATTCGTTGGCCCGAAATAGCACATAAAATTGGGTGGGTCTGACCTGTTCAAAATGACTAGACGAGGCAGTGCATAAAGGCCGGCTTTGCGCTCGAATCCAGTAAATCGCAGAACTCGAGTCTATTCGGCGATATGCTAGGAGGTTGAAAAGAGTGCACGCCAGATCTTAAAATCGGCACAAACTTGGAACTGATGAAGAAAGATTAGTAAGAACTGCATGGCTATTTAAAAATGAGTTATTGATCGCTATTGTAGAAGTACCCAATTTTTAAATAGCATCTTTTTTAATTTTGAAAGAAAAAAAATATATATCATATTTTTTCAATTCTTTATCCGGATTAGCTCAATTTTAATTTTAATTTCAGGCATGCGAAAAAGAATTCAACCACGATCAGGGGGACCAATGAAATTCAAATATCTACTGCTGGAGAATTCAGTGCATCCCATTCTCCTGTTTTAACCGCAAGAGCCAACAACGATGGGAAAAAAATTGTACCCAGTGCATTACGAGTTGATTTGGGCGTTTACAGACGCACATAAAATTCATAACCTGCAAACCTACCAATATATTGCACAAGTAAAAAAACGCTCGAATTTTTTTTTTTTTTTTGTTTCAAACGCAGTATGGCGTGCATTACCAAACATTGGATTACTCTGAAGCAAGAGGGCGATTCAAAATAAGCACTGATTACTGCACTATTCTGTGTACTATACTTGCTGAATAAAATTAATATATTGGCACTTTTATTATACATGTATTTAATAAAAATTAACATTATCTTCTAAAAATTCAAGGCATACTAGAACAGTATTTGATACTAGAACATCATTTTACTCCTGTAGAACAAAACAAAAATAAAAAATATGGATATATCCCTAAATAGCTGTCCGAATAACGTAGGCTATCCTTTCACTAATAAATAATAAATGGCAGAAACCGTCATGGCCGCTGTCTTGTTCTGCGAATCTGGCTGACAAATTGCACTGTAATTTATCTGGACAATGAAGAAAGAGCGGCCAGGCTCACTGTGTACACCAACAAGTGCGACCGACCACAGTTAGGTGGTGCAGCAAATGATAATATTAAAAATAATTATGCAATTAGTCGGCGATACGACAATTGCCATTACCTTTGTACTCGTATATCATAATTAAACTGCCACCCTATTCTACCCTGGACCCTCTTGTGTTCAAGATAAGCACAACGCGCGGAGAACGTGCCTAAACAGAATACAGAGGCGAACTTGAATCGTGCGATCCAAAAATTGCTCCAATTCGCTTAATTATAAGAATTAGACGAGTTAAAAAGCAACGAAAATTGGTGCCATGTAAGTGTGTATCACTCATGATGCGTGTGTGTATACAATATAGCCTTTTCTGTGTACACTTACATGTATGGTGTGTGTGTAACGAAAAACGAGTAGGCGGGAAAGTGATGACGGTGCTGCCGCACGAGTGTGCCGGCTGACAGGGGATCGGCACCAATTGTAATCACGTCTATATAATCGTAGCTAAAAGGCTATAGTTAAATAATTCCTTGCAGCGGCCGCAAATTAAGTCAAATTGCTCAATTTGCAGGATTTTATTCTGTTATAAATGTGTGTGCGCGCAGTAGACAGACGAGCAGTGCGATCGTTGGTCGTTCGTTCAGATCTGGCAGTGAGGAATCGACTCTGGTGGATGATGGTCTATTCGCGGCTCGTCCGCAGCGAGCTGAGAGTCAATCGGCAATCGTAGAAGGATGTGATCAAGGGGACGCATTACAGCAAAGCATCATCAACATCGCGTTCTGGATAGAAAGGTGTTGATGGAATTGGGGCTCGACTTTGACAAAGTGATGCTGCTGACAAAGCAAAGGGATCGCGCAAAGTAAAACAACTGGAAGGGTCCGTACTACAGCGATATTGATCCGCCATGAGAGAAAAAAAACCGGCTAAAATATTCATTGTGCCATTCCGGATTACATGAACGCTTATACACCAAAGTGCCACGATATATATATTTTTTTTTTACCGTATCACGTTTTTTGTCCAGAAAAAAAAAGTGTTATCAATGTCCACGCCAGTTGGATTAAGGAACTTCCAGAAGACGCTCGTTTGTCGTATGGAATTTGAAATTATCATTTCTTGTTTACCTTGTAATTCAAAAATGGGTGTTCTTAGGTATTGTGTTACAAAACGGCTACGAAAAAGAAAAAAAAATAGAAGTGCTTGTTTATAACTTAGATATTTTTTAAATAAAGGGGAAAAAATGTTGACAAGAAAATTGGTGGGCAGTGCTCCAACACACTAGGATTTGAAACGAAAATCGCGTCAAACAACGCGCTGCCTGTAGAAAAATCGAACTACTAAGTCTAAAAGACGTTGAGGCCCCAAACATACTGCGGCGTCGGACTCAAAAGAGGCATCAGTTCGATCAATTGGATTCAGTGACGAATGGCCAAGTGCGATTTTTTCCCGTCATATAAACTTCACGTCCGAATACACGTTTTTTTTTTTTTAAACAGGTTTAAATTTCCGTCGAAAGGTTTTTAGTGCGACTAAAATGTATACGCCTCATCCGTTCGCTTTTAATCCAGCGATGCCATTTCACAACAATATTTTAATAATGATATTTAATATATTTGTTAATACAAAGAATACTGTTGCGTCCTAAGCGTTACGATTTTTTTGTCGGCCAGTCGCCGTATATTGAACCGCTTGAAAATTGCGGTCATTTTCCGTTTCGAACTCTCCATACACTAGACAAGGTTACTTGCCGTTTGAGAACCTGCGTCGTGGTCCAGGGGTTAATCAAATTGGTGCACGCACGACAGGCATATAAAATGCAATGACAAGGACTAGAGGGGGGAGGGGGGGAAATATCGGTTAATGTCATTTCCCCTTTGTATTGCACCGATGCTGATTAGGCGATGATCTGACCGACTTTTACGAAAACGGAAGTTATTTTAACAAGCTCAACAACGGTGACTACATTATGGTCCTCAGGCACGGAACGCATTCAGCGGTGTGTAATGTGTACTATGCGGTGAGCGCGTAAATAGCGAGGAATATTGCATTGCCTTTCGAACGCCCGATGATCGATAAAGGAGCCCCAAGTTTATTTTTTTTTTTACAACACACTCATAGCGTTGGTATTTATTACGACTTGCGCACCAAATTCTGCCCGTAGGCTGTTTCGATTACACGTCAATTTATGTGGTCTTTCAAATTGTTGAAAAAAATAAATTCGACGAATTTTCAAATGTAAAAATAATTTTTTATATCGATTTTAATCTTGTGTTTAGCGCGAGAATTTTTTTTTGCAAGGCTTAACGTTTGTTTTACTTGAGGACAATAACCTTTTCACGATTAGGCACTCGCTTGGCTTCTGCTTAAACATGTTTAGATTAATAAATAACTTGCCGTCATTAGATAAATGCATTTAAAAAATGAAATTTATGTTTTTTTTTCTTCTTGTCGAACCCTGAATTTCATTCAAGAGTTTTAAGAAAGTGGTTTTAAATAATAACGACCTCACGGGGACCTCAAGATTGACAGAATTATTATCTCTCCAAGCTTACTGAGCGCCAAATATTCATTGCTTAATTAAGGTTGAAAAGAAACGAACATCTGCATTTAAAAAAAAAAAGTTCAAATAAAATATGAAGCAGACTACTAAAACTGAGGTTCGCGGATCATAAAGTTATACACGCCGCGTAACCACGGTCATTAGGTCTAGTTTGCAGTTATTTTCAACCACTCGTTCTTAAAATGAAGCAAGTAGTTTCGTACATGAATTATCATCATTTAATTTTTAAATGAGTTTTTCTTTTATTTTTATTTGTATGATTTACTAGAGCCTTTCAAGTTTAAGAACAAGTGTTTTTTTATGTATTTTACGTGCTAAAAAAGATGGAAGCGTAGTAATGCACGCTTTGCTAATTTGCGAAAGTGCTATTAGCAATTATGCGTAGCTAATTAGATCCTGGCATAACAAGCGATAATTTCAATAAAGAAACTATACTATTTTCTTAACGTAACATAAATAATATATTGTTATAGGAATTGCTATCTGTTTCGATAACATATGCGCGCATAATTCCATCTAAAATGGCAGCTTAATTGCAATAATAGTTTTAGAATCGTTTGGTGAAGAAAAAAAAAAGATCAATACATTTGAATCATCTATACTCCCAACTACTGCTTACTCGTAGATTCTTGACCTCAGTTTTGAAGAAAAACTACGTGTCCTATCAATTTATGTATTTTACACTTTATACGAAATTCAAATTCTGCTCGTGGGAGGGCATAGACCTGAACTGATTTTTCGAAACAAATATTCAGAACGACCAAGATCAATAAACACCTACGCTAGTGGCCTGTAGAAGGCCGAGGGTATGAAAACCAGCTCTTGTAAAAAAAATAGGTCGCACTGAATTATAGCAATTGTAGTAAATACGTATGTTGTGACGACGTGAAATTCCTTCGCATAGTCGTAAGTAAAAATGGCTAATAAGTCAAATTTGTGCGTGGTTGGTTGTTAACATTAAATGTTCATGTCAAACATTAAAGACCTCTCATGTTTTAAAAACCTGATCGTATTTTCATCGAAACGCAAGGCAGCTAAATTTCTGAAGCTGTGCGGAGGAGTAAATGAAAATTAACGTGTTTTTTTAACCTATTCACCTTCGCAGAATATGTAGCGTACACAAGGAATACATAATCTCCTGTATATTCACTTCAGTCATTAGGAATACTAATAAAAATGTGTAATTTCAATGAAATAACATCAATATAACTATGGGAGACCCCCCCCCCACATAAATTGAATTCATTAAAATAAAAGCAGTGGCAATTATTTGATGAAATAAATTATATTGCATGATTTTCATGATGCTGAATTTGGTATCACACATCTGTTTATTGTCTGTTGAAAATCAGCTGTAACATTTATTCACCCTGTACCCTTTTAACTAGGCTGGCAGGGAAAGTCAATATTTATTGTGTTCTAGTGGGAACAAAGTGGCTATATGGCGTATACAGCATGGTGGTAGTAGGAGGAGGGATACACACACACAATGGCTGTAGGGGGCTGCATAGACTTGCACGTGCGTTTCAAGTGGTGTGAGAAGTGGGGACTTTTTACACGACATTTCCAGCCATCGGAGGCAGAATAATAAAGCGCAAATGATTAATTGATAAATCGCATACAAAGAGCAAGCGCGCGTACACGGCAGTTCACACACGAGTGGAGGAAATGTATATTTCATTTGAGGACATGCATAGTTGGAGCTGGCACGGAGACTATACATGTGCATGTAGTACGTGAGTAGCTTATATACATGTACATGCACAATGTTGGTAGACCTATGTAGTGTGGGTCTACACTTGGCAAGAGTACCTAATAGATCCATCACAAATACAAACAGATATTTTCCTTTCAAAACAGAAAAAAAGCTCCCGTTCGAGCTACGAATAGGGATGGCTAGAACTTTTTGAAACACGATCGTTTAAACGCTTGAATGACGTCACTTATCGTGGTTTTGTTGTTTAATCTAATTATTGGCTTTTTTGTTGTTTAATTAACCTAATTATTTGGCCGATTCGTAACAAATCAACAGAGATGAACAATTATTAATTTACTTCGGTTCTAGATTTCCTTCAAGATCAAGTTTTCATTCGGAAATAATTCCCCCAAACATAATAGGCAATTTCGGAATCTTACCTGAGTTT